>APFE030175319.1:321035-370298 GCA_000404065.3 Pinus taeda
CACAATTTTCCTTTACTACCCTTTCGCCATTAGTAAACATTTCTTGTAGAAACTTTGTCAAATTTGTCTTCAAATCTTCCATGTTGCCTTTAAGTTTTTCTTCTAAACCATCCATCTTAGCTTGCATGCCTTTCTTTAAACCATCCATATTAGCTTCCACGCCATCCATCTTAGCTTCCACGTCATTCATCGTAGCTTCTACACCTTTCTTTAAACCATCCATTTTAGCTTCCACACCATCCATCTTAGCTTCCACGTCTTTCTTTAAATCATCCATCTTAGCTTTTGTTACTTTTTGTGAGAGTGAATTTTGTTGCACTTGGTCTCGTAATTTTGATATATCATGTTGCATTTCTTCCTCTTCTTCAAGAGTCATGCTAGAGCTTTCAGGTTGCTTACTAGGTGTTTCCATTTTCTTTCTTTGGGGCATAAATTAATGATAATTATGCTGTTGGAAATAATACCAAGAGGGAGGGTGAATTAGTGTTTACAGATCAATAATTTTTCAGTTCCCAAACAAATTTATATACGCTACTTTTGTGAAGTGAATTTGCGTGTACACGCTACTGTGATTAGAGAAACTAGCGTATACCCAGAGAACTTATGATTTAGTCAATTTATCATGTGTTGAACCTTAATCAGTGCATCAGTAACTTGTTAAACAATGAATTAAAAACATAATAAACCATCACACATAAGAACCACACATGAACACCAATATTTAAAGTGGAAACTCAATGCGGGAGAAAACCATCTGATGTTGTCGTCTCTCTCTTCTTTTAATACTAAGAAAATCTGTTTACAATATTGTACTAGTGCAGACTCATACCAGTACACAAGAACCCACTTGCAGAAGGCTACAACCTTCTCTCATTTTCCAACTTCTACTGGAAGGGAGCTACAATCCCTTAGAACTTGTACTAGCCAATGTGTTTACTATTATGTAGGCACCGACCTACAGAAGGATATGACCTTCTCTCTTCCTCCAGGGACCACGTTTCATAAATTTTCAGATTGGATACTCCTCGTACACAAAAATAAAAATGAAGGCCTCATTTCATCAAATTTTCATACTAGACCTATCAGAAACTTTGAAACTCAAACTACATCAATCAACAATTAGTTAATCTAAACAATTAGATCACTATCACTAGAACACTGTGCTAAACTTAGAAACCTGCATCATCATTCATAACCAGCTGTAACCTCAAAAATCATGCATTAGAATGTATACACTACTTTACTGAACCCAACATGTGTGTTTAAGCTACTTCCTTTAACCCAACTTGCGTATACCCTCAAAAATACTGAAACATAAAACTTCTGAATCAAGTTTGTACCAACTAGCAATATACTGAACATATACTATCAATTTAGAGAGGTTTACATAGACAGTAGCAGAGATAACACTTCTTACTTAGACAATCAATCAGTCAGACTCCTTATGCATTCAATTTTACATTCAGATCTAAGAAGAATTCATTGACAGACAATAGTAAAACAACATAACTGATCAGATAGATCAGTGAGATTTGATTATTAGGCTTTTCTTTTGTATATGTTATTTAGAAGAGTAGAAACTGCGTGTATATGCGCTTTTACTGAGATGAACCAACGTATAGATCTGCAAATATTAACTCATAAGTTCTCTTCTATTGCAGAATTTAGACAAACCCAAATCATGACATTTAAAGAATAAAATAGGTGTACACAATCAGATCTAGCCCAAACAATATCAGATCATTCAATGATAAGTCATTTCAAGTCTCATGATCCTGATCTAACATTGAATTCATGTGCACATAATATTTCAGTTCAAATCACAAACAAAGCCCCTGCAACAAAAATATACTTCAGATAGAAGTATTCCTAAGAAAACCCTTTTACTTTCACACCCTAGCCTTATGATCTTCTCCTCCTTATATAGTTTTAGGCCTTTCTCAATACCTCAGACAGAAACCACTTAGGACTCGTGGTATTCTTGGATGAGATAAAATAGTTGTTACTTTGCTTAAAATTGTGGGCTAATACCATGGTATTGACCCCTGGTATTCTTTTCTCTTGAATTTCCTTGATTTTTCAACATATACACGATTTTATTCTTGTGAAAGTGCATGTATACGTATACGATCTTTTTGTTTTGTGAACTAGCGTCTATACACTGTTTTGACTAAGTGGACCAGCGTACACATCTTAAAATGATTTACACCATCCTTTTCCTTCAACTTCTTTATTCTGACCAGTAGACCTTAGTTCCATCTACTTGTTCTTTTGTACCAATGCACTCTTACATCTGAATAGACTTGTTACATTGTGAGTTGCCTTTGATTGAACCTTAACTGACCTATGAGTGAGTTTCCATCAAGGAGAACACTTGTATCATAATGCTAACAATCTCCACTCTTGGACTTGATGGCAACCATGATGGTGTTGATTACTGCAAGCTGTAGAAACTATTAGAGATAACATGTAACACCAACACCAAAATACTCTCCCCCTTTGACATCAAGGGCAAAGGGCAGGCCAACCTACTATCCTTATTTCATATACATTATGCAATGCATGCTCACCCTGAGTACATGCAAAGTCTGCAGAGATATGTTTCAAAATAATAACATGAATCTAGAACTCAACTAAGTGAGTATGAACTCCCTAAGACCAATGACTCATAAATACATCAATCACCCAACCAAGTGGGGATACACTACATCTGATTCATCCACCCAACCAAGTGGGGATATATCAATTGTTTATACATGAAAGAAATACAAAAATTATTACATCATCCATTGCAGGAATAGTGGGGAAACAAATTATATCATATGTCCAATAAGACTCATTCAAATATAGACTATACTAGGAGTCATATCACCCCCTAGATCTTTACATGACTTATGCAACAAATGATATAAATATATGAAACCATAGCTAAACTTAGAAACCATAAAGCCAACAATGCAGAATGCATGTGAAGGCTAATGCTCCCCCTGAACCTATGCATAGTCAACAAGTCATTCATTAAGGCATCTTAGTTAGATAAAAATCAATGAAAAAAGCATATCGTCAGATTGTAATCATCAATATCAGACAGAGCACCCATATCAGAGTTTGACCCACTATTTTTCTGTTAGAAAAAAATATATGCTACTTTAGCAACAAAAACCTGCATGTATATGCGACTATACTTCATGAAACCCACGTATGATAACCTTCCTCTGAAAACTAGATTTAACAGTAGGATGATGCAACAACTAATCCATGCTTTTGTCTAAGATATTCAGAAGTTTCTCTGGGAAGCGGTTTGGTGAATATATCAGCAACATGTTCTTTGGAGGGAACATACTCCAACTTAACCTTTTGTTCAAGCACTTGTTCTTGTAGAAAATGGTACTTAATGGGTATGTGCTTGGTCTTGGAGTGCATGACAGGATTTTTCGAAATACTGATGGCATTTGTATTATCACATAGAAGGGAAATGGGTGGAGCACATGTGATTTGAATGTCTTTCAATGTTTGCATCATCCAAAGTAGTTGTGTGCAACAAGATGCAACAACCATATATTATGCTTAAGCGGTAGATAAGGAAATCGAACTTTGTTTCTTGTTGAACCAAGACACTGGCCATGAAGCCATATAGAATGCAACTCCACTAGTGCTCTTTCGATCATCAACATTTCTTGCCCAATCTGCATCTGTATATGCATGAAGAGTAAGATCTGTAACTTTAGGATACCATAGTCCAAATTCCCGAGTTCCTTGAAGATATTTGAAAATTATTTTAATTGCCTGAAGATGTGATTCCTTTGGATTTTCTTGGAACCTTCCAACAATTCCTACTGCATGCGTGATATCAGGTGTGGTACCTGTTACATAGATCAGACTTTCGATCATAGATATGTATGTTGGTTGGTTTACTGCCGGTGATTCATCGTTAGAACTGAGACTGCATCTTGTTACCGTTGGAGTACATACTGGTTTAGAATCTTCCATTCCATACTTCTTCAAGATCTGATTGAGATATTTTGTTTGTGAAAGGAAAATACCATCTTTTGTTTGCTGTACTTGTAGACCAAGAAAATAAGTAAGTTCACCAAGTAAGGAAATTTCAAATTCTTGTTGCATTACTAAAGAAAATTTTTGACTCATGGATTCTTCATTGCTAGCAAAGATGATATCATCAACATAAATAACAATAATTAGCAGTTTATCATTTTCAATCTTTATATATAAATTGCTATCCGCAGAACCTTTTATGAAACCTTGTTGTTGTAGATATTTGTCAAGGCAGTAATACCAAGCCCTTGGAGCCTGTTTCAGACCATAGAGAGCCTTTTTGATCTTTCGTACGAGTTTTGCATCATTTCCAAGAATGAATCCTTCTGGTTGTTCAATATAAACTTCTTCTTCTAGACATCCATTAAGAAACGCTGATTTTACATCCATTTGATATACTTTGAATTTCCAAAAACTAGGAAGAGAAAGAAACATCTTGATGGCTTCAAGTTTGCTAACATGTGCAAAAGTTTCTTCAAAATCTATATCTTCTTGTTGAGAATACCCTTTACAAATGAGTCTTGCCTTATTTATAATAATTTCTCCATTTCATTTAACTTATTATTAAATCTACATTTGGTTCCTATAACATTTTTATCATGAGGTCTAGGAACTAATTCCCAAGTATCATTCTTTTCAGTTTGGTCAAGTTCTTCATCCATGGCCTTGGCCCAACATTCATCTTTGCAGGCTTCATTTACATTCTGAGGTTTTGTGGAAGATAGTAATGCTAGATAACTTGAGGTCTCTGTAAGAGTTCTTCTTGTTTGTACTCCAGACCCTTTTCTCCTAGAATTTGAGATTCTGGATGATTCTTCTGAACATACATGGATGGAGTATTTTCCCTGTTTGCTGTATCTTCTTCTAGTGCTTCATTGGTTTCTTCTTCTATATAATTTTGATTTGATGTGCAAAAGCATTCCTCATTTTCATATTCCTATGTTGATTTCATTTGTTCCGAATTTTCGCATGCTTCATCAATCACAACATCAATGCTTTCAACCAAGAAGACTTCCTTCGTTTGCTCTGGATTCAAACTTACCAAGTTTTTCATTAGTCCTTTTGATGAAACATTAATTTCCAAAAACTCTAAAGTGTTTTACAATAGGAGGCTTACCATACCAAAGTTCATATGGAGTTTGATTGCTATTTACCCGAACATTCGCGTTGTTGAGAATATTCATGGCATCAAATGCAGCTTCACCCCAGAAGGTTGCAAGAGTTCCAGATTCATCAAGCATAGCTCGAGCCATTTGTTGAACTATTATGTTCACTCTTTCCACTGCGACATTTTTCTGAGGATTTCTTGCGATGGAGAATTGCCTTTTTATTCCATGTTGTTCACAAAAGTCAAAGAATTCATCTGATATGAATTTTACCCCTCGATCAGATCTGAGACATTTGATTTTTTGATCTGATTCATTTTCAACTAAAGCTTTGAAGGCTTTAAAATTTCAAATGCTTCATATTTATGCTTTAGTAGACCTATCCAACACATCCTCGAAAAATCATCAATAAATAAAATAAAGTATTCTTCTCCATGAGGTGACTTTTTCCTTGTTGGTCCACATAAATCAGTATGGATGAGTTCAAGAGGCTTACTTGTTGATCCTTCTTTTTCATTGAAGTGAACTCTGGTCTTCTTACCAAATTGACATGGTTTTCATATGATATTTTCTTGGATGTTGATATCTGGAAGATCTCGAACTGCCTTGAGCTTGCATGCTTTTCTTATCTGAGAAAAGTTTATATGTCCCAATATTCTGTGCCATAGGCAATTTTCATCTGTTTTGCTTAGATAGATTTGTTTTTGTCCTCCTTTGAGTATGTATAATTTATTTGGAGTTCTTGTACCTTTGATCATGGCATTTCCTGTATCAATCCCACGAACCACACATCCGTTTAATCGAAAAACAACTTCATTTCCTTGATCATAGATTTGACTGACACTCAATAGGTTATGTTTTAAACCATCTACATACATGAAATTTTCGGTGCCTTTAACCTTTTCTTTCAA
Source organism: Pinus taeda (assembly GCA_000404065.3). NCBI lineage: Eukaryota > Viridiplantae > Streptophyta > Pinopsida > Pinales > Pinaceae > Pinus > Pinus taeda. The sequence continues at coordinate 327,106 of APFE030175319.1, forward strand.
GAAAACAGAACCTTTACCTTTAATGATAGCTGGTGTGTCATTTACAAATGAGACATTCTTTTCCTTTTCTAAAGCATTATAAGAATGAAGTTTCGATTTGTCACCTATCATGTGTTTGGAGCATTCGTTGTTGATGTACCACTGATTCTATTGTCCTTCTGCATACAGAGCTATGCCACTTCTTTTAGATTGAGATTCCTTCTTTCTCCATATCTTGGAATTTAATGATGATTTCTATTTTTGAAGTGTTGGCCAAAATTTGCCCCTGCATTCAAATTATTCATGACCAAAGTTGTTACAAATAAAACATTCTATTTCATCTTCAGGAGGAGAAAAGTTATTATAGGAATTTTTCTTGATTCGAGTTACACTCCTTTGATTTCGTGCTTCTCTAGTCATGATGGTTTTGTAAGCAACAGATTGAGCAACCTTATGCCCAAAGTTATGGCATGAAAAACATTGCCCATTAAAGAATTTTACGTGACCATAAAATCTTTTGGCATTGTTTACCTATTGGTTGAAGCTTCTACTAATATTCATCCTTGGATTAAATTGAGTATGATTTACCTTATGAGTACTTTTAGGCCTTTTCTGACGATTGACATACTATTCGCTGGTATTTTCTGCATCAAGATAGCTTCTGGTGGAGGCTGACGACTTCTGTGATTGAGATGATTCTTTAGTATATCCAAGACCTATCTTTATAAGAGGAGAATGTTCAACTTTGATGATTTCATTTAAAGTTTTTTGATCTTTTAGTAAATATAAGATTAAGAGGTTTTGTCTTCTCAAGTTCTTTTCTTAGACCCACAATTTCACATTCTAGATTTTCAGCGTTTTTCTCTTTCACTGAGTTGATGTGTCAATGTATCTATGATCATATTCTTTTCTTATAAACATATTTTGAGTTTTGTGATTTCTTCAAGAAAGTCTTCCTCTTCTAAGGCATCCAAAAAATCATCATTGTCATAGGCCATGAAAATTCTATAATCTTGTTTAGTTTTATCTTCATCACTGTTAGATAAACCATCACTATCTTCATGTGTATAGTAACTCCTTCTATTGACAACTTGTTTTCTATTTCCTTTTGCATATTCCTTTCCCTTTTCATATTTTTGATCTTTATGAGGACATTTGGCAGCATAATGGCTGACTCTACCACAAGCAAATCATTTGAATGGTAGCTTACCTCTGAATCTTCTAGAACCTCGTTGAAGCTTCTTGACAAAATTTTCCTCATCTTCTTCTTTTGAAATGTATCCTGGTCCATTGTTCTCTTCCTTTTCTTTTCCCTTTGCTAAATCTTTAAAAGCGACTTCTCTCATATCTGAGGGACCTCCTTTCCTCATTTCAAAGGCAGTTAGGATTCCATGGAGTTGAGTCACAGTAATAGTTTGAAGATCTTGTTTTTCTTCTATGGCAGATACTTTTGACTCAAATTTAGAAAACAAAGATCTCAAAATTTTCTCAACTAAAGTAGCTTCCTTTATCTATTCACCCAGATTCTTCATACAATTAACAATCTCATCTACACATAAAAATTAACTAGCAATACTCTCATCACTATGCATCTTAAGAGTTTCATACTGAATTCTGAGAGTTTGAAGCTTAGCACGTTTTACCTAGGAGTCTCCTTCATAGCTCTGAATGATTTTGTCCCATATCTCTTTGGCTATCTTTAGCTGCATGACTTTGACAAATTTTGATTCTAACAGACTTCCCAATAAAGTATTGACAACTTTGGTTTAGTTTCATATAACTTCTTACCTGTAGAGTCTGTAGGTATTGCTGTTGGAAATTGATATCCTCCTTCCACAATTTCCCAAACATCGGCTCCAAGCGATTGAATATAGGCTCTGGTTCTTATTTTCCAATATACCAAGTTTCTCCCATTGAAGATTGATGGTCTGATAGATCCTATGCCTTCGTGATTATTCATCTTGAAAGATCTTCCTTCAAGCGATCAAAATTCTTCTAAAGGACCTGTTCTAATACCAATTGTTGGAAATAATACTGAGAAGGGGGGTGAATCAGTATTTACAGATCAATAATTTTTCATTTCCCAAAGAGATTTATATATGCTACTTCTATGAAGTGAACTTCCGTGTACACAATATTCTGATTAGAGAAACCAACGTATACTTAGAGAACTTATGATTTAGTCAATTTATCATGTGTTGAACCTTAATCAGTGCATCAGTAACTTGTTAAACAATGTAGTAAAAACATAATAAACCATTACACATAAGAAACACACATGAACACCAAGATTTAAGGTGGAAACCCAATGCGGGAGAAAAACCACCTACTGATGTCATCTCTGTCTTCTTTTAATATTAAGAAAATCTGTTTACAATATTGTACTGGTGTAGACTCATACCTATATGCAAGCACCCACTTACAGAAGGCTACAACCTCCTCTCGTTTTCCAGATTCTACTAGAAGGGAGCTACAACCCCCTAACACTTGTACTAGCCAATGTGTTTACTAGTATGTAGGCGCTGACCTACAAAAGGCTATGACCTTCTCTCTTCCTCCAGGGACCACGTTTCATAAATTTTTAGACTGGATGCTCCTAGTACAAAACAATACAAATGAAGGCCTCGTTTCATCAAATTTTCATACTGGACCCATCAAAAACTTTGAAACTCAAACTGCATCAACCAACAATCAGTTAATGTGAACAATCAGATCACTATCAACATAACACTGTGTTGAACCCAGAAACCTGCATCATCATTTAGAACTAGTGGTAACCTCAAAAACCATGCATCAGAATGTATACGATACTTTACTGAACCCAACCTACATGTATACACTACTTCCTTTAACCAAACCTGCGTATACCCTCAAAATTACTTAAACATTAAACTTCTGAATCAAGTCTGTACCAACCAACAATATACTGAACATCTACTATAAGTTTACAGAGATTTACACATGCAGTAGCAGAGATAACCCTTCTTACTTAGAAAATCAATCAGTCAGACACCAAACTCCTTATGCATTTAGTTTTACATTAAGATCTAAGAATGCTTCATTGAAAGACAACAATAAAACATCAAAATTGATCAGATAGATTAGTCAGGTTTGAAGAATAGGCTTTTCTTTTGTATACGCTACTTGGAAGAGTAGAACCTGCGTGTATATGCACTTTTACCGAGATGAACCAACATATAGATCTTCAAATATTAACTCATAACTTCACTGCTATTCTATACTTCAGACAAACCCAGATCATGACATTTAAAGAATAATAGAGGTGTACACAATCAGATCTAACCCAACCAACATCAGATCATTCAATGATAAGTCATTTTAGGTCTCATGATCCTGATCCAACATTGAATTCAGGGTGCACATAATATTTCAAATAAAATAAAAGACACAGCCCTTGCAACATAAAGTATACTTCAGATAGAAGTATTCCCAAGAAAACCCTTTTACTTGCACACCCTGACCTTATGATCTTCTCCTCCTTATATAGTTTTAGGCCTTTCTCAATACCTCAGACCAAACCCACTTAGGACCTGTGGTATTCTTGGATGGGATCAAATATTCATTACTTCGCTCAATATTGTGGGCTAATACCATGGTATTGACCCCTGGTATTCTTTGCTCTTGAATTTCCTTGATTTTCCAACATGTACGTGCTTTTCTTCTTGTGAAAGTGAGTGTATATGTACACACTCCTTTTGTTCTGTGAACTAGCATGTATACATTGTTTTGACTAAGTAAACTAGTGTAAACATCTTAAAATTCTTTACACCGTCCTTTTCCTTCAACTTCTTTACTCTGATCAGTAGACCTGAGTTCCATCTACCTGTTCTTTTGTACCAATGCCATGTTACTTGTTACACTGTGAGTTTCCTTTCATCAAAACTAAATTAACCTATGAGTGAGTTGCCACCAAGGACAAAATTTATATCATAATGCCAACATATTTTTCACTATTCCCTTTGAATTCCTTCAAACCAAATTTTCAAACCAAACTTATGCAAAAAAAAAAAAAAAAATACACACCTTTTTTCACTTTGTAGGAGCTCAACATTGTATCTTATATATCTCTGAAATTTAGGATTTCCAAGGTCTGAAATTGCAAAATTTGGTCTTCCTCTGATTCCTCTTTCCAATTCCACAAGTATGATCAAAATTGGATTCTCTAAGAAAGCATTATTTCCAATCTCCCAAGGTGATCTGATTTTACACTTTTTTAGTAGAGGGAACTTGTACGAAGTGCCACGTGTCACTGTTTCAACCATCGGACCAGAAAATGATGCACATCAAACTATAATACATCCTCTTGCTGTAACTTCTTACTAAATTTCAATCTAATACTAAGAGATAAAGTTATGACGATTTTCCCAAGGTCACCTGTTTGGGATGTAATTCCGGAGCCTGTAAAATCCTAACTTCCTTGGATCATATCTATGAAAATATAGCGATATAAGATCTAAAATTCGGACCCGAGGATCATCGAGATTTCAGCTCAAATGTGTTTGTTTTTATCTTTTGAAACGTCTCATAAAAAAAATTATAGCTAAACTTCCACGATGACCAATTTTGGAGCAGTGAAACCCTAGAATCCAAAGCTCTGATACCAAATGTTATGAAACCAGCTCACAAAAATATTGAAAAGATAGATCAATGACTTAGAAATTAGCCTCTTAGAGGGGGAAACCTCCTTTACATTACAAAAATGAACAATTCTTAGATGCTACAAATGACAAAACCTCCTTTCTATATATAGGACTCCAAGGGGTCACAATATAATCAAACTCGACAAAACAATAATAATATAAGGGCACAAAAATAACAATAGTGGGATTCTATGGGGCACCATAATAACAATATGGGGACAATAGGGGCAAAACAATAACATAAGGGCTACAATGAAAATAGTAATCTGGAAATCACTAGTATTATAGGGACCTAACAAAGATGCTTGTCGTGCCTTGTTGTGTACTTGCCTTTGCCCTTTTCAAGATGTACTTGCATTATTTGATGTACCATTTGGATTCGTTTAGTGAAATATTTGGTTTTGTCCATGTTACTATCAGTAGAAACACCCTTCTTACCAAGATGATACAAAATATCATGATGCAAATGGTAATTAAATTCCTCCACTTGATTTCTTTGACTCAAGCTTGAGTGTACATCTTGAAAGTATGTATTTTTCTGAACATAACTTTTACGTAAAACAAAATAATGCTTGTGGAAAGAAGTTATACAAAATATAGGCCTAGAAAGTACATCAACAAACTTGTCGATTATACCTTTCTTATACCTTTTGACCGAGTGGAATAGTAGAAGAAAACCCATCCATTGGAAGTGCCTTTATCACTGCAACTTAAACACTTTATCATTGAAAATTTCTGAATGAAAAGAAATGGGCTTACCACATTGCATAAAGGTTTCTCCCATGGCATAGTCATATACATCAACTTGAAACTTAAATGAATTTTTCAAGTTTAGAAAAGAAAGTATAAAGGTTGAACCGATCTTTTGTTTTAAAGCATCAAATGCCTCTTGGTGTTTGCCTCCCCATTGGAAGACATTTTTCACAACTGCCAAAGAATGCAAATGGGATACAATAGAAAAAAAATTAACAAAATATCTCCTCCAACATTGAGCTATTCCCAAAAAACCTCTTATCCAAATGACTATCTTGAGCCCGCCTGCGGAAATTGAGAGCAGAGCAAAGGCATCTGCGACTTCACGGGGATGTATGATTCCTTCACCCGTGTCTACAGGGAATGGAGTCAATACCACCACAGACTATTATGGCTTCAATATTAGAGATTTATAACTTCAGCTCACCTTCTCCACGTCCCATGTAGACTACCAAAAATCCCTTGGGAACCTAAATGCACTTGGAAGAACCAGATTCACGGCTGAAGTACATGAAAGAAGTTTTATCCAACATATACTTTGTCTTCTACAGAAACAAATGTTCTTGACATACGACACCAAGTATTTTTTTCTTATACATGACGTGTTCATAATGAAATTTTCTGAAAATGAAAATGTCATCCGAGTAGACTATCATGTCTAGAAATGGCTTAAACACATCTTTCTTCATACACGTAAAAGTAGTAGGAGCATGGAAAAGACCGAAAAGAATAACAACCCATTAAAACAAACCTTGCTTGGTTTTAAATTTCGTCTTCCATATATCTCCTTCAACAACTCTACTTTGATGAAAACCACTTCTTGAATCCCATTCAACAAAATTATTACCATTCTTCTTGGGCCCCAAAACAAGAGGTGCACCACATGGTAAAGGAGTAGGCCAAATGATCCTTTTATTCAACAACCCCTGGATTTGCATCTTAATTTCTACGCTTTCCATCACTGGCATCCTGTACATGCCAATGCTAGGAAGAAGACACTTTTGCTGCAACTCTAACTCATGTTGGATTCCTCTCTTGGGAGGTAATCCCTTTGGTTCCTGAAACATATCATCATATTGGTTAACAACATCAACCAAATCAGTTTTCAGGTTCGAATCACAACCTTCAAATGATTCATAATCAATATCATCCTCAGGTTTGATCATTAGAAGCACAAAATTCTTGCTCGAATTCACTAGTATTTTCATCTGCCCTGCATTAAGAAGCAAAATATTTTTTTTCTTGCAGTAAGCTCTCACAATATATTCTACTCCATTTTCGAATAAATGATATTTGGTTTCATGTCTATGGAAGATAACATTTCTATCATAAAGGTATGAGCTGCCCAAAACAGTGCCGCATATATCTAACGACACAATGTCAAGCTCCACTTAATCTATGCATTTTGCAGTTATGGAAAATCTTAATTTACACTTTTTCGTAACCTGTAATTGCACATTGTCACACACCCATCCAAGTCGATACAATTTATGATGTGGAACAATTTCCAGATTTAAACTTTTGACAATGTTTTCAGAGAGAATATTGGCTTGAGAGCCACTATCGAACAACGTATATATCTTATTATGTTTTGAGATCACCCTTATATGAAAAATTTTTATTCTCCTCTTTTCATTTGGAGTTTCATTTTGTGAGTTTGAAGAACTAGTGTTGGCATTGGATTCATTTCCTTGAAACCCCATGGTTGTGATTTTAGTTTCATCACCCAATTCGGATCCCAAATCCTTCTGAGTGATGACATCTATCTTTTCTTTTCCTTTGTTGTTGAATTTCTTTGGTTTCATTTTGGGATGAAGCTTCCAACAATGAGATTCATCATGAACCTCTCTGGAACAATGTTTATATATTATTTTCTATGCTTCCTTTCTAATGCATGCATTTTTCTTCCTCTTGAAATCCTTTTCTTTCTCTTTACCATTAAATGGATTTTTACTACCCTTTTTTGGGGTGTTTTTCCCTCTTGCCTCAAGATGAGTGGCTTGCACACACACACATCATCTATATTATTGGGATTAAGATAGTATGCCTAAGGTAATTGTGTAAAACCCCTATGAACTTCAACAATGTGTCCTGTGATTGCAAGTATACACCTAACATCAAAGACCTTTTTCTAAATTCTTGGGTATAATCTTGCACATTTTGACTTTTATGCTATCTACAGTTTTGCCAATTCATGAAGGATTTCTGCATATAAGCTAGAGGGTAGAATTGTCTTTTAATTGCAACAATGAAATCAATCCAAGAAATTGAGATCTTACCATGTTTTTTAATCTCCTCTTGGGTCTTTAATTCCCACCATACCAGTGCAACACCCTCCATTCTCAAGGAAGCTAACTTAATATTTATGTCATCCTCTTGAAGGTTATGAATCCTGCAATAAACCTCCAACCGACGAATCCAATTATCAAGCTTCTCGACATTCACTTCACCATTATACATGGAGAACTCGAATTTAACATAAAGTTTTAAAAAATGTGATCTACCCATTCCTTTTGAAGTATGATGATGAGTATGAGTAAGGTTTGTGTTAGTGGAAGAGGGTGAAGATGCTTGTGAAGAAGAAGATGAAGAAGATGGTAGAGAGAGTGGAGGTTTGTCTCCATTTCCATTACCTCCTCGTGAAGAACCTTCTCATTTGGGAGGTTTGGAACTTTCCCCTTGCAAACTGGTATTCCTCTCTTCATAGAGGACCTTCACCATCTTTGTCATATCAAAGAAATCATTTCTGAAGGTCTTCTCATCTTCTGTCATGTTTGTAGATTCTACTTCATAAGACATGATATCTGGAGTCTCAACTGCAACTCGAGGCTGAACTGGTGTTGGAGATTGTGGCAAACTTGCTCTCCTTCCGCTTGACCTAACTTCAGGGCTTCCAACTAGCTTTCCTTCACCTCTTTCTAGTTTTAACCTTGTAAGCATGACATAAACTTGCAAACAATTAAATCCTTCTTTCACAAAGAAAACCTAGTGTTGTGATACCAAATTGATCTGATTTAGAATATTAGTTTGTTGTGCTAAGATCTTCCTCATATTATAAACAAAATTCTTTCATTGTGCTTAATGCCTTCTTGCATCGCACCTTGGCTATTCTGGGGTCGATTTTTAACATCGACCCGCCTGCGACATGTGATTTTCATTATGTGGGGTCCAATTGTGACCTACCACTTAGCACCTCCCCATTCACTGAAGGGCCTTGCCACATGATGCAATCCTGCCATGTGTCCAAGTCAAACTTGAACTTTGAATTTCTCTAACTTATGCATATGAGCTCGAATTTGAGTTTCGTTCACACCATTGGAATTATAATAAAAAGCTCTTCGATTTGAGGTTAAGTTTATCAAGATTCTAACACTTCGATTTTTGAGCCTAATTTTGAGCTCTTGATCAACAACTGTGTTGGAGAAACGTTCACACAAGGTTCTAAAATCCTAGGGGTGAATCTCACACTGATTTAGGGTTTTTTAAATATTAGATGTTGGCACATATCTAGTTATTTTAATCCCTAGATGTTGGCACATAGTGGTCCTGACAGCATGTAGGAAGCCTTAGACGTTAGCACAATGTGCTATGGGAGCTTCCATAACTTTAGAGATAGATCAGGTTGTATTAGTCCCCTGACACTCGCATGGAGTGGTCTTGAGAGAGTCTGGGCTACCATAGACGCTCACACAACAACCTTATGGGAGTGGCCAGGGCTTGAGGTAGGTCTGGGTATTTTTTACCCTGGACGCTCTCATCCAATTCTCCTAGGAGCATCCAGATCTGTTCCAGGCACAATCATCCAGTTATGCAGAGAGCGTCCATATTTTCTATAGAGGCTCACATAACTCCTTTTCCCTATGTCCATGACTCAAATATGAAATTTCAATATTCTGAAGATTTTTCTCAGTGACAACAACATTTAATAGTGTTCGACACAATGATAGCAGTATCCAGTTGTTGCCTACAATCAGTAATAACCACTACAGTCCTTAGAATGAGGCTTGTGATGATAATCATGATTAGATCTATTTCATGGATATCATAGTGGATCTTTTACATAGATAAAATTATGAATAATTGTACTCTATTTTGCTAAATCATTTGATGACAATCTAAGAAGAAGAAGATTTGGAAGGGTTTTCCCCATAGTGGGTTTTTCCCTGGTCATGGACCAATCTAGGTGTCTCTATGTGTGCATGCTTTTATTTTATTGTTCCTTTATGTTTCGTTGCATTGATGATGATGTTGTTCTTTCTACATAATTTCATATGTTGATGGATAATGTTGTAGATTTGAATAATGTAATGATGATATGGGGTGAATTTAAAGTATTAATGAAGAAATGAAATTATCAAAGAAAAGAACAATGTATCCCTATGAAAAGTTAACAAGGAGGAGGATATTCTAACATTAAATGATCAAGGGATTTATGTATTTCAATTATCTATCCATCAAGAATCTAATGTGTTTAATCTTAAACCTGATCGAAATAGTGGCATTAACAATGTTTTCATTGATATGTCTATTGATAGTGGTGCATGCCTACCTGTTGATGTTTCTAAGCCACCCAAATTTGATGATCCACCATCAGAAAGTTCTGAGACTTGTAAGGAAGTCACGACACTTCATCTCTTGTTGATGGTTGTGTCAGGTCCTCACAACCCTGTTGAGATATCTGAACTAAGTGAGATCCATATTTTCATGCATAATTATTTCCTTAATATTCAGCCAATGGTTATGAGTTCATTCTTAAAGGAATCTTGGTATTTTCAAGTTGATATTCATCATATCCAAGATGTAATTCTTTATCAAATGAAAGGTTCTTGTTTGGTTAGTTACTTTTCATGTGAATCCTTTGGGTTAGTCCAAGGGTTGGAAAGCTCATATTTCCCAGATCTTTACAACCTAATAACTTCTCATTTTTATTATCAATATAAAAGACATTTTGGGTTGAAGGAATTTTATCTTTTAAACTATTCCAAATCTGATCATCTTATTATCTATTTTGTGCATATCATGAAGCTAATAATCTCCATGGCACATTTTCTCTTCTTGAATAATTGTAATTTCTTCAATCATTCAGTCGGTCAAAACCATTATGTTATTATTGATTTTGATTTGACGCATGTTTTTAATATTTTGTTAACTTAGTATCCTAATTGGTTTCCCGGATTCATAGTGTTAACAATTGTTTTGAATACCCTAAGCTTTCTTATTGTAGACTTTGCATGTAATTGGATACAAAGGGAACCAATAGAGAATCGAGAGCCTTGTATGTTAATCGACCAACCTTATTATAATACCAGATATTCTCATTGTGATTCGAATGCATTAACTAAAATTTCATTTTCTCATAAGTCTCAGGGTATTCAAATTGGTTGTTTTGAATATCGAGATCCAATTTGTGAATGGTTAGAGAAATCTTACTTGGCAAGCTACTATGAAAATAACAAGTCTTGACATTTCTTAATGTTTGCAAAAACTAAGAGCATATATGAATGTGTATTCACAAGAAATCTACAAGGTTTGTATAATCAACATATCAAATAACAAGGTAAAGTTCAAAATGGGATCAAACCAATCGGTATGTCAAATATTTTTGGTAATAAGCTAAACCTTCATTTTTTTGTGAGAGTTTTCAAAGTTCTTGTAGGTTTTAACCCTGTACATAAATTACCTGCAAATGAATTCTTGAAAAATATAAAATAAACAATGGCGAGAGCATAAAACATAAAATATATATACACAAAGATTTTCCCTGGATCCCAAAATCGAGACTACTAGATTGATTTTTCATTATATTCCTTTCAATGTTATGATACATATACATACATTCTGAAACATCCATAAACCCCAATCCATTAACCCTGGATTAGAACATAACGGTAGTTCCCTTGACTGGATCTACAAAATACCATGGGAAGAAAACCATCATGCCCAAAACCATGTTCGAAATCCATGCACAAAATCATAGGTAGGTCCACCCACCTAATATAGGGTCCAATTTGTTTCCTCGAGGCACTGCCCCAGACCCACATGCAAGGGGGCTATCACCACTTTACAAACCCCCTGATGTGGGGGATGCCGCCCCCCCTGTGACCCGCCCACACAACGAAAATGGGATTGGTCACCTCCCCTCTAACCCTCCCCGTGGGACTAGTTATGGAAAGAATATAACACACACCCAACATTCTCCCACTTACTATTTTATTTTCCACACAGGGGGTCACATGAGACTTAGTCATCGGTCCATCTCTGCCACTCCCATTGTTTCTCTACACCAAGAAAACTTCTTAGTACTCACAGAATTCGTGAATGCATCTGCAATATTCTTCGAAGTGTCCACCTTTACTAGCAACACCTTTTCTTCCTCAACCATATTCCTCACAAAGTGATACTGAACATAAATGTTTGTTTTATTTGAATGATAAGAAGGGTTCTTTGCCAAGAAAATTGCACTTTGGTTGTCACAGTCTACCCTTATAACTTGTTGTACTAATCCCATACTTGAACACAATATCTACAATGAAACTGCTTCCTTGCTTCTTCTTGTAGCATTTTTTGGTTCTAATTAAATAGAATATTTAATCACGTTTCAATGTTCATAAGGCAATTATACAAGGCAAATGGAGGTCTACAAAGATCAATTATTTAACTTCCCTTGTCCTCATGCATTCATCTATTGACTATTTTCCTCTTATTCCATTCATACTCATTCATTTTCATAAAATCCCCTTTTCCTATGGTAAAAATCCCTTTTACCTAGGAAAAGTAAAAACCCAATGTAAAATCCCTTTTTACTTTAAAAATCCATAAAAAGTCATTTTCCCTAAGTATGATGCATATATGAAAATTAAAACGATTCATTTAAAACATTATACTTAGTCATTTTCCCTTCCGCTCATATTTTAATATTAACACTAACCTTATAGTAATAAATCCCTCAAAATTTCCTTTTCCCATATATAATATAGCTCCTTATTAAAATATCCCGAAAACCATTTAGTTTCGATAGAAACTATGCATTATATAAAATATCTCATCGCAAATCGGTAGAGCCATGGGCCTTTAAAAAAATGCATATACATAGTTTTATTTGATAAAACTATGTAATAAACATATCACATCACATATAATCGCAGGCCTTTAAAACATGATATACATTATTTTTGAAATAAAACTATGTATTATTTGAAAAATCACATCGGCAGATAGCACAAGTCTCCGCTCAAGCTTAACCCTTCGCCTATTGCAATCCCCAACTCCAATCTCCAATCGCAATGGGACCCGAACCCAAAAAAATACATATATATTGACCTAATCGCACATCGCATCTGCCTCCATCGTAGTGCCCCGTTATAAACAATACACCTCCATCGTTGGGATCGACGATATACGATAAGGGGCCCGGACCCGACCCAATATATAATACAGTTCAATGTTATGTCGCGTCCAACCCCTATCGCGGTCCTTTGTAATGGGCCTCCTACCCACCAACTCCGATTGCGATAAGCGATATCCGCTCAGACCCGATGCCATTATCTACTTGGGCTAATAAAATTTCAAGTCCACAATATATGTTTTGCGAAGATTTTCTCTGTAAAATTGATTTTTTGATTTAAACGAAGGAATGACTCGAAAGCATCATTTTTACTACTAATCATGGTTTTAAGCTACAATTAAACCATTCCCGCCATAAATTAATCATCTTCGCGTTGCTCTTTTACTCCACCATTGTTCACCTTCGCCCGATAACTCAAAAAGCAAGACTGTCTTTCCTCTGTTACGCCTGTTTTACACAGCGCAGCCCAATATGTCTCGGTGGCCATTGTAGCCATCATTTAGCCTATACGCCCCAGACTCCTCCAATAGTCTTTCAAGCTTAACAGAGCCATTAAAGACCCTCAACCACCATGTTTTTCTTAATAAGTGCTGTGTTTTGTACATAAGAAGATTGCCGTCCCAAGATTTTAAAGCAAAAAGCTTGCATAATAGTTTGAAGACAATATGAATATTTACTGTTGAAAACAATAGTAAAACCTAAAATGCACAGTCAAAAGGATATTAACAAAGGTTAAAGAATATCAGTAATTTAAATGAAGCAATTTGCTAGCGTAGAAGATACAAACAACAAATCGGCTAAAAGGGGAAAATATCAATCATAAAATGGCCAGCACAACCTGAATAAAAGGGGACAAGAAGCAGTTCAATAGCTGCCCCTATCTTCTTGCCATGAAGATCTTTTCCTTTCCTTGAATAAATCTTAAATACTTTTAAGATATTTGTAGTTTTATTATCGTATAAATAACTCTCTTTTTGAGATGTTATAGGTTTGGAGTTGAAGATTCATAGAATTGCTGTAAAGTTGTGACTGTTGGTTCCACTTTGAACCTGGAAGTCACCTTTGAAGGAAGCTTTTGTAGATACTTGTTGTACTCAGTCTTTTTGGGGCTTTAATACAAAACAGAGGATTCTGAATTTGGTTTTACACAATTTTGTATTATCCTGTAAGTTTTTCCAGTTATCAATCATTGTGTTATTTCTTCACATGCTTATGCCTTGCAGAGATATCTAGGTAGGAACAATTAGAGTATCAATTGATTCCTATAAGCTCCTGAAGTGATCATCTATTAAGAGATTGGATTAATTCAACTGTCTGTGTAGCTAATCCCCTCTAATAATAAATTCTCAGCATCTTGTGTAAGCTTAAGTATACTACCTTAAATATTTTGAACGTAGTTCAGAAGGTTTTCCTACTTATGATTGTTCTGTTTTATAGTATGGAAACTGTGATAATCGTATTTTTTGTTGTCTTCTACTCACCACTATTTTGATCTATATCACTGTGTAATGCTTCATAGTAGCCTTTTGTTGAAGTATTAATATATCCCAAGGTATTAATTACTTCAATCCTACATCTGTCTTCTTTCATTGGTCTTCCAAAATTAAAACCAAAAACCCCCAAAACAATTATTTTAGATGCTCCGGCATTGGTAGCCTAACCAACTACTATCTCAGAGGTACAACACTTGCATGAGTGGCTGCCATGTATTATGCCTCTATAGTTGAAAGTGCCACTACAAAATGTCTCTTGCTCATCCAATTGACTGCACCTCCAAATAGGTTAAACACATACCCACTTGTAGATCTTCTCTGATCCAAATCTCTAGCCCAGTCTGCATCAACAAAACCACGAGTCTCAAAAACTCTATCAAATATTGGTCTACCTTGGTAGCACAAATCATAATTAATAGTGCCACGCAAATACTTGAAAACCCGCTTCATTGTTGTCGAATGCTCCTTTCCTAGTTTTTACATAAACATGCCCAATACTCCCTTTGCATGTGCAATGTATAGTCTAGTACATACCATTGCATACATTAGGGTACCAAATGCACTTTCATATTGAACATGAGACATGTCTACTTCCTCTTCTTGTGTCTTGGGACACTGTTCAACATATAACTTTACACCTACAGGAATAGGAACCTTTAATGGTTTACTATCCTACATATTAAACTTATGTAGTATTGTCTCGACATACTTCCTTTGGTTTAACCAGAGCTTCCTCTTTCCCCGAGCTCGATTAATTTGCATGCCCAAAATATAATTTGCATCACCGAGATCCTTCATGTCGAATTTGGAGGACAATTACGTCTTCAAATCCTGGATAATTTCTTTGTTACTTCCAATCAACAACATATCATCCACATACAAGATCAAATAAATAACATGGTCACCAATTAATTTAAAATACAAACAATGATCTTCTTTTCTTTTGGTGAAGCCAAGTCCCTGTATATATGTATCAAATTTCTGATACCACATCCTTGGTGACATTTTTAACCCATACAAATACTTTGTTAACATGCATACTAGTTCTTTCTTACCCTTCATCAGAAAGCCTTCAGGTTCCTTCACGTAGATCTCTTATTCCAGATCCCCATGAAGAAATGTTGTCTTCACATCCATTTGTTCTTCCTCAAAATCAAAAGCAACAACAATAGAAAAAAGTAATATGGTAGAATCTACCTTGGCAACAAGAGAAAAAATATCACCAAAATCAATTCCCGACACCTGGGAATAACCTTTTGCTACCAACCGAGCTTTGTATTTCTCCACCTTGCCTCATCTTTCATCTTCTTCTTAAACACCCATTTGCTTCCAATGGGTTTCCTTCCATCTAACAACTCCACCAGATCCAAAGCCTCATTTTTGTGCAAAGATGTCATTTCATCAACCATGGCCTCTCTCTAGAGTTTTCCATCCTTTGAATCTATTTCCTCCATGATAATTTTGGGATCATCATGATTCCTATTCTGCCGTAGAGTCTGATTCTTCCTCCTTTAGCTCAAACTCTATCTTCTCGGGTTACTTTGGTAGGGCTTCATGTTTAATAACATCTTTCATGTCTCTAAATACCACATCTCGGTTGTACACAACCTTTCTTGTTTCTGGGTTCCAAAGCTTATAACCTTTTGAACCATCCTTATACCCAATAAAGATGCACCTGTCAAATTTACTATCCAACTTGGTTATTTTCTCCTTTGGAACATTTAAATATGCATCACAACCAAATACCATGAATTGTGAAAGAGAGGGTTTCTTACCAGTCCATACCTCTTGTGCAACCTTATCCTCCAACGCTGATGAAGGTGATCTATTAATAAAGTAACATGCAATCTCCACCACCTCTTCCCAGAATTCTTGTCCTAACTCGGCAACACTGAGCATGCTTCTTGCCTTTTCCATCAACGTCCTATTCATTCTTTCTATAACTCCATTTTGTTGAGGTGTGTATGGAGTATTATTCTACCGCACTATACCACACTTATTACAAGACTCTTCAAATTCCTTCTTACAGAACTCTCCACCGTTATCTATCCTCAACACCTTTATCTTCTTCTCTCTCTAGTTTTCCGCCAGAGCCTTACATTATTTAAACCTGTCAAAGACTTCAGATTTTTTCCTGAGGAAATATATCCATGTATTCCTTGAGAAGTCATCTATAAATGAGACCTAGCACATAGAATAAACTTGTGATGGAACCGACATAGGTCCAAACACATCACTATGCACAAGCTCAAATTTCCCTTTCGCCCTCTTAGCACCAGAGGGGAAACTCACTTGATTTTTCTTCCCATATACACAATGTTCACAGAAATCGTAATCTAGAGAGCAATTAGACGTACCTTCTACCATACCATTACCATGAAGTATCTGAAGGCCCTTATCTCCAATATGTCCAAGATTTTGATGCCATAGCATGGTATTTTCTCCAGAGGCCACTAGATTTTTTGCTCCACTTTTAGGAACCACATAATTTTTGCACCCACCAATAACAACACTACCCAGAAGCTTGTACAGAGTTCTAATCTGAATTCCCCACATCAATACTAGTTTTCTTCGAACCATCTTGCAATTATGTTTCTCAAACACTGCTTTTACACCTACATCATCCATCTTGCTTACATAAATAAGTTTTTTTTCTAATACAGGAATATGCAGAACACCTGGAAGTGTTTTAATCCTTCCACCTTGCAGCTTCAGCTTGAATTTTCCTCATTTGATGAATCTAGCCTTCCTGTCATCCCTTAAGAATACATCACCACCATCATATTTATCATACTCGCAGAACCACTCCCTATGGGGAGTGGAGTGAAATGATGCACATGAGTCAATAAACCATGCTTCATGATCTACATGTGTACTTGAAGAAGAATCCAAGTACACATCCCCACCTTCATCCAAGGTGGTTTTCTCCTTTGCAGAAGGAGAATCATTAGATCCCTTTCATTTCTCAAGAGATTTCGATCTACAGTCCTTTTTGAAGTGCCTTTCCTTTTTGCATTTCCAACATACCTTTATAGGTCTTCCTGGAGATTTAGATCTCCCTCTAGATTTATATCTTCCACTCGAGAACTTATTTTTGTTTCTATTCTGGCACTGTTCTTGTACAGATAAGGCATCTCCATTTTGGCTCTCCATACTTTTTCATCTCATCTCCTTTGACAACAAGGATGAGACTATTTCATCAAACTTCAAGGTAGTTGTATTGCTTCCTATTGCAACAACGAGACTATCGCACGAATATGGTAGAGAACACGGAAAACTAATGCGCTTATCTTCATCTAAAATTTTAATATCAATAGATAACAACTAGCTTACCTTAGTGTTGAAGGCGTTTAGATGCTCTGTCATTGAGTCTCCATCCCTCATCCCCAAGTTATACATCTTTTTTTGTAGGAACAATTTATTCGCCAGAGACTTGGATTGGTACAAAGTCCCTAACTTGTCCCACAAATCCTTTGTAATAGCTTCCTTTGATACATTCAACAATACTGAATCTAAGATACACAACCGTATGTGCTCTTTTCCTTCCGATCAATCTTCGTCCAGTATTCATCTACCATTTCCATAGGTTTAGTACCTAGATCTACCACGATCCACTAATCGTTATACTAGCAGATCTTCCATCTTGAGTTTCCAAAAATCAAAATGATGACCATTAAATTTCTTAATCTCTATCTTTCCACTTCTCACCATCGTCTTTCACCGCAAGAATCGATCTCGTAGATCTCCCACATGTCTGAGCAAAAATCCACAGCAAAAAAGGCATCCCAGCGAAGCTGAAACAACTCTGATATTAAATGTAGGTTTTAACCATATACAGAAATTACCTGCAAACAAATTTTTAAAAAATATAAAATAAACAATGGCAAGAGCATAAAACATAAAATAGATATACACATATATTTTCCCTTAGATCCAAAAACCAGGACTACCAGATTTATTTTTCATTATATTCCTTTCAATGTTACAACACATATATATACATGTTGAAGCATCCATAAACCCCAATCCACTAACCCTGGATTAGAACATAATCGTAGTTCCCTTGACTAGATCTACCAAATACCATGGGAAGAAAATGATCATGCCCAAAACCATGTGTGAAATCCATGCACAAAACCATAGGTATGTTTGCCCACCTAATATAGGGTCCAAAATTTTTTTCCCGAGGCGTTGCCCCAGACCTCGTGTAGGGGGTCTACTGCCCCTTATAAACCCCCCGATAAGGGGGGGGGGCTGCCTCCACCCTATGAATCTCCTGCTATTCCCAGTGCATGGGGCTAGTTGTGGAAAGAATATAACACACACCCAAATGTTCTTATCTTGTCTATTGCACATAGTTTTATATTACTTTCAGTTGCTCGTATCTTTGTGGCTGCAGGTCAGGAATGATGATGGATACATTGGAAATATCATTACGGTTAGCCCAAAAATTATATATGATTAGATTAGGATTAGACTTAGTTTTATTTAGTTACTCTTACATTACATCCACCTTCTTTCCTGCTCTCCATTTGGTCTATGCATTTGGTTTTTTTTTTGTATGATGGTTTGGTTTCAGTCTCCATTTGCTTTATCTCTTGCTTCTTCTTTTGGTTTTGTATGTATTCCTTTGGTGTTTACTTAATAATAACTTGTGTGAAAAACTATGTGGCTCAAAAGGACTTTTTCATGGAATAAAAGAGAAGTGTGACAACCACAACGCTTGACTTTTTGTTGTTCTCCTTCTTTGTTTGGGAAAATGCCATAGGTAGAGTTAAGTCTAGATGGAAAATATAATTCATCCAAGAGGACAACCTTGAGGGAACCTATTGGATTTGTGCCTATGCTAGTGTCTAAAATACTCAACTTGGTGTAAATCTACTTGTGTGTTAACGCTTGTCCAATCTAGTAGAGAAAGGATAAGGGGAAAATCTAAAGTGAGAAAATCAATATCAAAGATATTTAAATAATTCAATGAAGGATTGACCTCCCCTTTTCTCCATAATTCGATATTCCTCTTCTGCCCATTGAAAATAATAAGTGCCGACGAACAATTCTATTAAATAAATAAATAAAGGGTGAAAAAAGAGAAAGGCTTCCAGTGTGGGGAGGTGAAGCAAGAGACTTTGTCAGGGTACTATCTAGGCTCATTGGTAGCAAAGAAACATTTGTGCTCCTCAAGTGAATCCGTCAGGGTACTCGTTAGCTCTGCTATGCAACGCTGATTTTCTAATGTTAGAGACAAGCTTGGTTTGCTTGGTTGTGCTCAAAAGGATTCCACATCAGTCACTTTCTCCTTTCTTCCTTTACCCCACTTATTCCCCTCCATCTATGTTTCCCCTGTTTTACTCATAAACCTAGCAAAATAACCCCTTTTGACCTTAGCCCCAAGCGCAAAGCTCAAACCCACCATAGAACCTCACCCATATGACCTTGCACGCTCATAAAACCCTCGCTGAATCCCCACCGTTGATCAGTCCCCGCCAATCCAATGGCTCTTATCGTGCCTGATAAAGTGACCCACTCGATCATTTCCCACCGTCAGATCATCTCCACTAAGATCTGATGGTCTTCGCTCTCATCGTGTTGGAAATTTGATCGAACGTTAGTGCACGATGAGAGCAGTTTTTCTCTCTCGTCTGTCACTACGTGTTGATTGTTGAATGGAATTGCATGACCCCGGGCATTTACCGCTTAGGGCTCGAAAATAGTGCGATGAATACAATTTACCACTCGACCAATCCGCCCCACCCGTTAAACGCTCACGCGACTCCGTTTCCCGATGACTGTCTGATCTGTCTGCTGCAGATCTGACAGCCCCAATTCACCCCACTCTCACCTCAATTTGTAACCTTCGTCGAGCCATCTCAACCGTCCATTTCCTCGATCCGATGTCCATTCTTCCCGCTCATCCAAATCGTCCACTCGCCCATGCATTCCATGTCCTTTGACCATTCTATTTGCCCAAAACAGGAGATAACTAGTTTGCCAGCATCAATCACAGTTAGACTCCCAACCACCATATTTAATCGAAAGCATGGCCAGGGGAGAAAAGGACAAGCACGACCCTGTAACTGAATTTATTAGTCATGGACTCCACTGGTATGAGCACTCCAACCACCTAAAAGGACAACATAACACCTGAACAGATTAGATTCATCCACTGAAGCAAGCAAACACGTTCAGAGACTCCATCAGGCAGTTAAATGTGGTTTGTGGTCAATTATGACCCCTGCATACCTAAACGGCCAAGTGCCGTTGTAATGTAAATCTATAAATACCCAGAAGAAAGATGTAATCAGGGTTGACATTTGATGTAAGGTTCAACTTCTGGAGACTGTAGATATTTTGTCACTTGCAGCGTCTCATCTTCAATTTCAGCTAATACAAGCTTCTTTTGCAGTTAACTGCTCACTTTCCATTTCCCTCTGGTCTAAGCTTGTACCTAATCTGTTGTGTTCTTGATCTCTTGATGTTTAGCACTAGATAACTGTCATCTTATCTCTATGTTAGAATCTTGTATGCATCATGGAATAAGTTACTCAGGTTTCTTTCTATCTAATGTAGGAGAGTTGTCATCTTGTCTTTGCATTAGTAGATTAGATTTACAGGTTTCTTTACTAGTTGCAGCCGGCCATCACATGGTCTTGTGCATCTGTTGATGTAGTTAGTATTCTTCATATTCATCGAATATCTGAATTGTGAGCATTGGTGGTCTAAAGCCTTATAGTCTGAGGGTGTTCATGTTGAAAATGCAACAAGATGCTGGAGCTTAGTGAAAAGAAGTCACCTTCACTAAGTGTGCCCACAGGCTATTTTTGGTGCAAAGTCTATTTTTAGACTATGTCTATTTTTAGACACATGGATCATGGTCTATGAGTTGCAGGATGCTATTTGTGGATGATTGGTCATGTCGGTAAAAATAGATTTACATCTATTTTTAGACATATGGTCGGAGTCTATTTTTAGACTTCCAGTCTAAAAATAGAACAATCGAATATTATTAGCTCTTAATAATATTTGGACTATAAACATTAACTTATCCTCTTGTAGCACTTCAGTTCGAGTTACGGATGTGGCACATGCAGCTTCCAGAAGGAAATACGTGTTTCTTATGGGTTACTTGAGCTATTGCATGAATGACTTCAGTTAGAACTCAAGTGGTTGAGTTCTGTGGAGTTGATTGAGGAGTTGATGGAGTTGTGTTCAGTTTGACTTAGTTGAACTAGTTGTATTTAGTCTAACTGATCAATAGAATAAGTGATGAGTGGTGTGAATTAGTTATTAATTAATTCACTAATTATTAACTCATAAATCAACTAAAGAATACATCAGTTAACTCAGTGCATGGACAGTTTAGTGGGGACAAGTGTTAGAGGTGAGTGAAAGGGCAAGACAACTGTCAGTTGTGACTATAGTTGTGCATGAGATTTCCACAATCAATGGATTGAGTATTGCCAATGAGGATTGCGTGGTATATCCAAGGGAAATACGCATTTGGATCATTCATTCATCAGTATTCTCATGCAGGATTGCACAGTGGAGGCAGGCAAGCAGCGGAGGAGATTTGAACCAGTGATTGATTCAGATATGAGCTAGTTTGTGTGTAACAGGTGGAGATAGTACTGAGTACTTGTGAGGAGTATTGTACTATGTATTGTTACATGTTCTCAATCAATATAATATACAGATACTTGTGGGGTTTTCAACTTTATGCTTTCCCCGAGTACATAATGTGTTGATATGTGTGATTGATGCTTCAATGTGCGCATGTGTATGTGTCTGAATACTGCTAAATTGATGATCAACGTAGAGGAGGTTATGTATTATGCATGATTCCACAAATAGTGTATAATTAGGATAATCTCTGTGAATAAGTGTCATATTATTCAAAATTTCTATAGTTCACGCATGTATGGAGTGAAATAAAGTAGAAGTGGTTATCTCGCTTGAACCAAACCATTAGTCCTTCCATTAAACCTGCAACAATAGTTGAATTTATATGTTACCAGGCATCTTTGAGCTACAACCTAGGAGAGTTTCTTGGAATCCTAACATAATTGGCACCGTTGCCAGGGAGAGGAGATTGAAGCTCAGCTTCCCTGGGAGAATGACACAAATCCAACTTTGATGATAGACAAATTCTAGGCACATTTTTGGTTGTAATCATCTATCTGGCGACTCTACTGGAGGACCAACCTTTTTGCGACTCCACATCATAGTTCTGGCTCAGTTTGTGAGGCATACTTGGAGAAATCCTCAGAAATCACCAGCTGACCCAGTGCCTGACCCTGAGAAGATTGTCAAGCAAAGCAAGATATCATGAAAAGGAGCATCAGGATCACGTAAGCCTAAACAATATTATGTATCTCTGCAAGAAAGGCTTGTAGCTGAGCATGCACATGTTGAAAATATAGAGCCTAGCATTACTAGTAAAGAAATACTCAGAGATTCATAAAGCTCCTTGTTCAATAAGTTCCCGTTTGGATCTCAGTCCAAAGAAAACCTCCCCTACAGTCCATCAGTTTCCTTCAGCCCCGTCATTCATTTCTCAGCTCCTTACCTTCCAAACTGCCAATACCCTTCCATCTACCCCTGTCATGGCAGGCCCACAAGCACCTACCAAAATGGAAAGACCATAGCTGCTAGGTATGGAACCCTGGTCCTTCTTGTTCCTTTGAATGCCATGCCTGTAGGAGAATACCATAAATATATGCCTAAGTTCACTGGTACAAAGGGAGTAACAACTGAAGAACACCTTGAGTCTTTTTATAGTTATGCTGATAACCTAGATATCAGTGAAGATGATGTGTGGATGAGAGTATTTGTCCAAAGCCTTGATGGAGAGGCTAGAAAGTGGTTCAGAGAACTGACCCTCAGGTCTATAACAGACATTGAAGCATTAGATGATGTGTTTTTAAAGCATTGGGGAGATAAGAAAGACCTGCTCTACTACCATACTAAGTTTGGCAACCTGAAAAGGGAAAATGGGGAATCATTATTTGATTTTAATAAAAGATTCAATCATATGTATAACAAGATACTAGCTGAAGTAAAGCCTACTCCCACCTCTGCCAAACTCACATATGCCAATGCCTTTGATTCTAATTTCTGCCTGCTATTAAGTGAAAGAAGATGTGCCACTTTGGCTGAAATGCAAGATGCAACCTTAGAAGTGGAATCAAATATCATGGCTACAGAGAAACTAAAAGTTCATGCTAATAGAAGGAGGCAGAGAGGTGAGGCTTCCTCCTCTTCTTAATCTTCAAAACCTAAAATAGACAAAATGACTAAAATGATAGAGTCATTGGCTGCTGAAATATCCAAACTGAAGGTTGAGCAGAGTTCTGGGAAAAAAAGGCTTCCTAATAAATTTTCTCCTAGGAATCCCAATCCATTCAGAAGAGAAAATGAACAATTGTAGATCATTCAGGGGGGCAAAGAGGCCAGTGAGGAATAAAGGGTTAAGACTCCTTTCCAGAACGTCATCATGGAGGAGGAATAGTTTGATGAAGAGGATGAGATTTATTGCATGGAAGACAAGGGCAGTGCTGGCTTTTTGACATTAACTGCCTACGAAGAGTCATTACTCAAGGACTAGACCAGTCAAGAGTGGGATAAAGAAGATGTTTTATAGACTGAAGACCAGCAAAGATATAACTTGAGGTCAAGAATGAGTAATGTCAAAGAGAATCCTACATAAAGAGCTGCTGTCCCCACAGAGGAACAGATCAGCAAACAGAAGAGACCACCAGCGAACCCTAGCATCCTCAAAGCACCAACTCAAGAGGTAAGAGGCCCTGACAAGTCCCCTTTCCCTTTTAGTTTTGAATCAGAAGTCCAGAAGTTGAAAATATCTGTACCTCTGATAGAACTTGGAAAAGAGTGAGGTCTTTAAAAATCCTATCGTTGATTTCCTTGAGCTGAAAGCCACACAAGCCTCCACTGACTACGTGAGTCTTCAAGATGATAAACCTGTAGTTGTGCTTAGCCTAATGACTGAACCTGCTAATGGCAATTCCTCATCATTTTATGTGTCCTTGACCATCCATGACAAAATCCTCCACAACTGTCTGTTAAACACAGGCGCCAACCATAATCTGATGGCCAAAGCTATCATGGAAGAGTTAGGCCTTGAAATCACTAGACCTTATCATGATTTATTCTCCTTTGATTCAAGGAAGGTGAAATGTCTGGGGTTAATCAAAGACTTGGCTATCACCCTAACTCAGCTGCCCATGAAGAGCATGGTGATGGATATTGTAGTAGTAGATGTTCCCCTTAAGTTTGGTATGCTACTTTCCAGAGGGTGGGTTAAGAGGTTGGGAGGGACATTACAAAATGATCTATCTTATGCCACTGTCCCAGTTTTTGGAGGAGAAAGTAGAAGATTGTACAGGGAAGCCTAGCTGGCCTATATCATCAGTGATGAGAAGAATCCCACTAATCATCCCATTTATGCTGTGGACACTGATTTTGGAGCATGTATTCTCCAAATTGAAGAATCTCAGAGGGCCTTGGTGTAGATCAAGAAACCAGTATGCCAGGCCATGGGAGAGGAAGGGACACAAATTTGGGATATGTTTTTTGATGGATCCTGTTCAAAGGAAATTGCAGGAGCAGGAGTGGTGCTGGTGTCTCCAAAACAAGAAAGCACACATCTATCTTTTAAGTTGACTTTTCAAGTCACCAACAATATAGCAGAGTATGAGGCTCTGATATTGGGCTTAAATGCTGCCAAATACAGAGGGATCAAAGAAAAAAGGGTGTTTGGAGATGTTGATCTCATCATTCAACAAGTGAACAAAACATTCCAAGCAAGGCACCCAAGTCTGAAAGCGTACAGATATGAGGTATGGAGACTCAAAGATGCTTTTAATAGTTTTTGTATCTCATATATCCCTAGAGTTAAAAATCAGCTTGCTAATTCCCTTGTTGTGTCTGCTAGCATGTTCATCCCTCCCATGCCCCCTAGATTGGCATATGAAGTCCAGATAAAATATAGACCATCCTTGCCTGATAATGTCTAGCACTGGAAAGTCTTTGAGGATGATGATGAAGTAAGTAGGTTTCTGCAAGTCATTGATGAATTCTCAAAAATGCAAATTGATCAAGAGAATGCAACCTTAGAGGAAAGTCCCCAGTCCCAGCTAAGGAACAGAATTGGCCATGACAACATTGTACAATTGCCTGGCAATCATATACCAAAAGGGCTAGTGCCTCTAGAGAAGCTGTTTGACCATAATGATGTGCCTCATACGATTTCCCAAAAATAAGATCAGTCTGCAGTCCATAGGCATAACATAGGGAGTCTAGATCATCCAAAGTATATAAATCTGTCCACCCATTTGTCTGCTGCCCAAAGTTCTGAGTACTGCACCTTAATGAAGCAATTTGCTGATGTCTTTGCCTGGGAATATAGTGACCTTAAAACTTATGACAAAAAGATCATCCGACATAAGATCCCATTGGAGAAAGACACCATCCCTTTCAAGAAGAAGTTGAGGCCCATAAATGCTTTTCTCCTCCCTCTGATTGAAAAAGAAATCAAGAAGTTGTTGGCTGCCAAAATCATAGTTCCTCTGAGGTATTCAAAATGGATAGCCAACTTGGTTGTGGTGAGGAAGGAAAGTGGAGAAATCAGGCTGTGCGTTGATTTCAGGAACCTGAACAAGTGTTCCAAAAAGGACAACTATCCCCTGCCCGAGATGGAGCATTTGCTACAGAAAGTCTCAAGAGCCAAAGTGATGTCTTTCCTGGATGGATTTTCAGGGTATAACCAAGTTGCTATACATCCATATGATTAAGAAAATACTGCATTCACCACCCCTTGGGGCACCTTCATGTACTCTAAGATGCCTTTTGGGCTGTTGAATGTTGGAGCCACCTTTCAGAGAGCTATGGATATAGCGTTTGTAGGAGAGAAGGATAAATTTGTCCTTGTCTACCTGGATGATATAACAGTATACTCTAGCAGCCATCAAGATCATTTGCAACATCTGAAGAAAGTGTTTCTGAAGTGCAGGAGGTTTGGGATATCAGTGAATCCTAAAAAGTCACAATTTGCTTTAGAGGAGGGCAAGCTTCTTGGACACATTGTTTCTGCTGCAAGTGTCAAAATTGACCCAGAAAGAGTGAAAGCAATACAGACCTTGTCTATCCCAAGATCAAAAAAGGAAATCCAATCCGTTCTGGGCAAAATAAATTTTGTAAGGAGGTTTATTCCTAATTTTGCAAAATTGATAAAACACATCACCTCCATGCTCAAAAAGGGATCAGATATCAAGTGGACCGATCTGGCAAGAAGATCTTTTGAAGCTTTTAAAAGAGCTATTATGGAAGCTCCCACTTTGATCAACCCAGATTATAGCAAGGAGTTCCATATCTTCTCCTTTGCCTCCAGTGGCACCATTGCAGCAGTCTTATTGCAGAAAGATGATGAGGGTTCAGAGCATCCAGTGGCATTTTTCAGCAAAACCTTAAGGGATGCTGAACTAAGGTATGATATTATGGAAAAACAGGCTTATGCTCTTATCAAATCCTTGAAAGCTTTTAGAATATACATTCTACACTCCAAGGTAATTGCATATGTGCCCTTTGCTTCAGTAAAGGATGTCCTAACATAGCCAAATGTTGATGGAAGAAGGGCTAAATGGATTACAAAGCTTATAGAATTCAACATAGATTTAAAGCCCACCAAGCTTGTCAGAGGTCCGGGCCTTGCCACGTTGATGGCTGAATAAAATTGCATGATGTTGGACATGAATTGGATAGGCACAAGTGTTACACAACAATTTTTCACCGTCCTTGTTACCCCTCTCCCACATCTTGGAGGACTCATTCCGGGACCTACGATAAGTGACATGACTTGCAAACACTTGCATTACATTCCCCTGAACTTGAACTTCATTTGCCCTAAAGACATCTCCTGCTAAAAACCCATAAAAATAGCCCTTTTTCCATTGACGCGGTTCCACAGTGAAACACTCGCGCCAGTGGGGGAAATACTCTAAAGAGGGCGCGCCAGTTGGCGCTCTCCCACAGAGTTGCACTCGCACCAACCATAATGAGTGGTGTTTTTTAAGAAACCAACAGTGGAGGATTCATCCTAACCAACTCCTGGACTGAATCTATCTTGAGTTGGGTGGTTTGGCTTCGGATCTCCATAGAGAGGAAGTGGTTTGCCACCTCTCATGGAAGCTTCTTTAGTGATAAAGCCAATCCCATGAATATTGTGGATGACCCCAACTTCCCCTCCTCCATCTATAAAAGCTTGTCCATTTTCGTTGGCAAGCTAGTTCCGGAGATTCAGAATTGTCAAGTTACCAAGAGCTTCATGCTGCAAGAGCCTTCTTCATTCCCATAAGGCCAAATCTAAGTAAGGATATTCTTGTCTAATAACCAAGGAGAGAGAAGCTTGTTCCTATTCCCAACAAAGCTTTGCAAGACATGTGCTACTGATCACCCAGCCAAAGGAGTATCTGACGTCAGAACTATGGTTGTATTCTTCTTTGTTTATCATTAATAAACGACTATTGTTATGGTTCCACTCTTATTGTTCTTTGTGATAATGATGCATTATATCCTTTCTGATTGATATATAGTTGCATCTATTGGATTTTATGCTTGTGTTTGTGTCATTCTTTGTATGTGCAGGTGTCCATTGACAGAGATCGTGGGGATCGTGATCTGCTGGAGCAAAGGAATGGGAGCATCAACTCTTCTACAAGCACTAGCGTTGGAATCTAGGTAGGCCCTCATCATTGGTCTTTGATTTGCAATTAGGAACTTGCGTGGTAGCATTGTATGATTGTTGCTAGACCCAATCTGGGCTAGTAGGGATCACCTCTGTCCGCAGAGGGGATTTACCCCCTCAACAATTTGGCGACTCCGCTGGGGAGTCAGCTTGTTGTTTGATTTGTAAACTTTAGACGGAGCCTGAAGTACGGCCATATAGCCTTCGAAACGCTATTGCTCTGCATTAGCGAAGTAGATCAACGCCACTTCAGTCAATCTCCGGTTTGGTTTATGAAATGAACAGCTTGGGACTTGTCTTATTTCTTGGTTGTTTCTTGTTTTTTTCCTACTTGGTTAGCCTTCTGGGTTGAGTTCTTTTGCTGATTCTCGCCTCTTGGTTTACCTGGTTATTATTGGCCTAGCTTTGGATTGCTTGTTTTTAATTTTTGCATAGCAAACTTTACTAGCGCGCTTTTATAGCGTTACAGTGGCACCAATTGGCACTAGTTGCTCATTGACAACCCGCGCCAATCCTCAAAAGGCGCTAGTTGTAGCCTGATAGTCACGCCAGGCCTGGGAACTTTTGAAATCTGCTTGGTTGTGAGCCTTTTGAGCTTGGTTTTTGTTCTGGGTACCTTTTTTCGACTACTTGAGTGTGTTGGGGTCTTGTTTGACTGGATTTCATCTTTACCCTTTGGGTGTTTTCCTTTTCTATCGATTTCACGTTTCTAGCCCTAGGGCATCTAGTGGCTTTGTGTGTCGAGGCTTCCTTAGGTGTTTTTGGTCTTTTATTGGTCTAGTCGACTCTCTGATTGCTCCCTTGCACTCATTTAGCGGTTGTTGATCATTTCATTGTGTTATTTGAGTGACTTGCCTCTTTTTCACTTGAATTCCGCTTTGTTTCACTTTGGGCCTAGATTACATGACTCATTTGTATCTTTGGGACTTTTCTCGCTTTTGAAGGATTGCTGTGTGATTTCAGGATCTGAATGTGCTTGTATTGAGTGGAATTTGTTTGTTATCATTTCTCAAAGTTTGTTTAGTGCATTTTGCCAACAACATAAAAGGAAAAGATCTCTTTTGCTTTGCATTAGTTAATGAGAATTAGAGCTTTTCATTGTTATTAGTGATTAGTAACCTTGAAGAAAAGTTTGTTAATTTGCATTAGCTGCATTAGAGATATTCTTCGTTGTTTTGCGATCATTTTGTTTGTGTGAAAGCTCTCAAACTCTCTCGTAGCTAGCATTCATCGAATGAAATGACATATTGTGGCATATAGTTTGCATTTAGGAAATTTTGAGACATTACATACGGTAGGGCCTGAAAACTAAAACATAACACAAGATCAACTTTAAAATGAACTGAATGAATCAAACAACACATTGGAACATAACGCACACTTTTTAGAAGTCTAGGCTAGAGACGTGCTCCGGCGTCGTTAAACCTAGTCACTTTACTTTTCACTCAAGGTTGGGTGATTCCTCCTTCTGTGACTCAATAGTGGTCTAGTACGGATTTATGCTCCCACATACCGTCGAGTATATGGGGAGACCCCACTAGGTTATCATCCTTTATCCCTAGGAAGCCGTGTCTGCCGCCTTACGACCCGTAACGCATCGAACACAACATTTGGGAAGATTGACTACTGTACGGAAAGTCCTTGGTTTTCATACGATTGCCAAGGTGTATATGAAGTTTTACGAATTGTCTGGTAAACCTTTTGCCTAGTTCTCAAGAGTAGTCACTTTTGATCCTTTTTGGACTCCCTAAAAGAAAAGGCTCATCTGAGCATTTGTTACTTCGGGCTCATTAAACATTTGAAGGTGACTAGAGTCATCTTTTTGTCCTTCTCCCGTCTCTTTAAAGATGAAAAGGTCAAGTTATGTCCTTGTGTCTTAAAATTTATTCGGCCACGTTCACATTTACCTTGTTAGATCTTGTTTGCATTAGTTTGAGTAGGGTCCTTTCTCGTTAGTTTGCCTAGGATTTTTTAATTGAATCGTCCTGGTGGAATCATCGACCCCGTCTCCCGTCCCAAGTGGCCAAGGGTCTCCTTCTTCTGCTGCTCCTGAGACACCGGTTGGTAGTGGTACTCTCCCTGTTATTCCGAGTATCCAACCGGCGAACTCCCACTCTCCAGAAGGCGATTTTGACAATCTACATTGGAACCTTGTCTGGGAGCCTTCCGAAGAGGATACTCCTTTTAATCCTACTGGTGTTTCGGCCCCAATGTCTTCCTCTGATATGGATGACACATCTCCCATCGCGAGTGAAACACCCGTTGTGATGAGTGTCAAAACTCCTATCTCGATCGAAACCCCACCCTTCAGTGTCACCCCTCTCGGTGTCATGTTTCCCTTACGCTATAGGTTTGAGGGATGTTATGGGTTCTAGGAACTCCTCCTCGGGTACCATGTGGGATCGCAACATCACTCCCACTTCGGGATCGTTCATTCCTCAAATTCACAATAAAGCTGTCACTTCAGTCCCGACTATTCTGACTGTCTGTGTAGCTTCTTCAGCACCTGTTGTTACTGCCGTTACGGCATCCTCGATTGTAATCACTGTTGCTAGTCCATCCCACAGTTCGGTAAATAGTGGCCAGTCGGTACCTACATCTGGAGTTGTCAATCCTACACTTAGTGCCCCACCTTCTTCTGGTTCCATTCTAGCAAGGGGGCATACGAACAGTAATTGCAAACTGTCCAGAATGCGGGCTCGCAAGGTCCATTTCATTATTATGATCTCGTAGGACATCATATTTATCTTGGATCATTGCCATCTTAGCCTACGGTTGAGGTCTTAGTCCCATTAAGCATTTCTTGGGGTACAACTCATTACGGTGGTGGCCAAGCACCCCTTTCAGATCAAGGAATGCCTTATCAAGGACCACCTTATCAAGGTCAGCCGTCTTACATGCAACCTTCTTATGGGCAGCAGTATTACAAGCAATCTTATCCAGGGCAGCCTGGAGGCCCACAAGGACAACCCTTTCAGGGACAACCTTCGGCCTATGGTGGTCCATCTTTTACTTATATTGGGAAACCCTCTGGAAATCCAGGACAACCTTATATGCAACAAGGACAACTTGGGGTCCAGCAGGGATACCCTTCTAGTCAACCCTCTGGAAATCCAGGACAACCTTATATGCAACAAGGACAACCTGGGGTCCAGCAGGGATACCCTTCTGGGCAGGGTGGTCAGCCTTACGTACAGTAAGGCCAACCCACTTTCCATTCTGGTCAACTATCTGGACAAGTTGGTCAACCTCAAGGACAACCAACCGTCCAGTCCGCTCAGCCATCTGGTCCGTCAGGAAAACCGTCAGTTGTACAAGGACAACCCAACACCCAGCAAGCTCAACCTTCTGGGCAAGTGGGTCAATCCCAAACTCAACTAGGGCAACCTTTCGGCCAGGTGGCCCAACCCCATTCCTCTCAAGGACATGTTGTGCCATACAACAACCCCCCATTTCATATCATTACTATTCTAAAAATATAATGTGAAATGGGTCCCTTTAATTTTTGTTTCAAATTGGTATCAATTTAGAGTTCTATTTCATAAAATGCTCGAATAAAAGGAAACATTATTAAAGGGCCAATAAAAAAAAACCAACATAAAAATATTTATCTTTATCATTGCGATAAAGCGATCGCAAGATCGCATATCGCAATGACAAAGAAAGCACAACTTAAAGGACAGCTTGGTTTTCGCCGACGCGAAATCGCTATCGGATATCGGCAAAAGCATAAAGTAACATAAGTAACAACCCTTGCTCCGATGCGATGCGAAATCGGTGATCAACGATAACACATAAAGTACAAATAAGCTCCCCCTCTCCTGATGCGATGCGATATCGCTATCGGTGATCAGCGACTCACCATGCCCTCATTCTAAGCGACCCTCCTAGCCATTCCCGATGCGATGCAATATCGCTATCGGCAATCGTGGATTCCAAACAAAACCAATGTAATAACTTAGCATTTCCCTGATGCCCGATTGCGAAAAGGGGAAAAGCGCAGTTTTCAAAGAAAAAGTCATAAATGGCAGTTTAATATGATTTATTCGTAATTAAGGCAATATCCTTTGAAAAGCCGCTCATCCGCGTTCAAACCGCCAAATCGCCCAAGGCATGCTTCAAATGAATCATTTGGCCATTAATCGAAGTGACTGGAATTAATGAGATTGACAGGCCATAACGACCATTTAATGAGAACAGCAGGCTTGCGATCTATCCACGGATTTGATCCAAAGGCCACCTTAAGTCAATTGATCGCTATGAATGCATCCAGATATATATACTTCATTCTGTTCAATTCATGTTATTGTTGCTTGTGTTACGCTTATCTTTCGCTTTGTGCAGGATTCTTCCATAGAGACAGAAGAAAGTGGGATGGGAAAGAAGTCCAAGAAGAGCACAATGCCTACTGCTTCGCCAGCCGCGGGGCAAACTATTGTTGATCCGAGCGGTAAGAAAAAAGGGCTTATATCAGATACAACGTGCTTGGGACTTACCAGATCCACTTGGCAAGGGACGTATAATTTGATTGAAGCAGAAGAGCCGAAGGTGACTGAGGTAGAAATCTCATGCGATAACACTAGTAAATCCGACGCCAATTTAAAAGACTTGGCCGACTCTTTTCTGCACAGAATAGCGGCCTGGGAGCAAATTCTCCCATACACGGATGTGGTAAGGTGGGCAATCCAAGAACTCCCAATTATCAACAGATTGTTTAGCACTGCGGACGGGAGGATTTTCGGTTCTTTTCGAGCCGAAGATCTAAGGCTAATGTATCACCTATCGGCAGAAGAGAAAAAATACAATGCGGCATTTTTGGAGAAATTTCGAGCAGAGAACGAGACCGAGTCTGAACCAATTCGAGGCTGGAGACAGAACCCAGCGAAATACAAGCACGAAACCTCGGTAGCACGCTGGTTTGGGGAGGAGAAATTCACCTACATCAGAGTTTTTGGCAGTCAGGCCAGGCCGCATGTGCTGCCACTTTACATCCCCGATAAGTTACTTGCCAGGGAAGTAGCTTATCAAATCAATGCTGAAGGGGTTACTCAGACCCTGAAAAGAGCGAAAAAACATGTTTGGCCTTCTTTTCCCTTACGGATTGGCATTTATACCCTGCATGATATTAAACATGCAGAGAAGGAAGCTGGGAAAATGAATTTGCTCACTCTAGCTACTCTGCCAAGCAGGCAGTATGATTCGAGGAAGATCACTTACAATGCGCTCGACTAGGCCAAATTGGCCAAGGTCGAGCACAAAGAAGACAGATTCGAGGATTTGTTTGCATTGGCCAAATCGCTATATCAAGTTAAGTTGCTTGCTAGAAATGTGTATAACGATGAAGGGCTAGTCGAATTTAACAGAGTTAGAGAACAGAGGTTGTAAACTCTGCCTCTAGACCTGTTAGTGGCTGTTCCGACGGCAACCAGATCAAGCGAGCCTGAACAGCGAAGCAATACGCCACCTCCTACTACATCAAAGCAACAGGAGGAAGTGCATAGCCAGCGGCAGGAAGTAATCCAGGAAAATGTGCAGGGACAAGAAGAAACCCAGGCGAAAGCCCAAGAAGAGAGCAGCTTTAAAAACAATAATGATATACTGGTTGATCCGAATTTGATACAGCAATGGCAGAAATTCAGTACAATTATCAGCAACCTAGAGTGTTCGAAAGATGATGAGGTTTCTAAAGAAGGCGACATGCAAGAAGCGACATCAAAACCGGTTTCGGGCGAAACCAGCGGCCTACCCAAATCAAAAGAAACATAGATAATTCCTAAAGATCCAACGGGAGAAATCGTTTTGCAAATTGAAGAGATTCCTCCTTTGGATGTATTTTATAGCCCTAAGCATAAAGCTATTGTAAAGCGACAAAGGAAAAGGAGAAGAGCTGATCAACCTTCCCCATTCCCTGAATTGACAGTAACGGGCATTGTTGTGTGGAAATAGGAATTCGACCCCTCCGATGACTTAACCAAGCTATCGCAATTCGCTGGAGCATATTCAGCGGCAACCATTGATAAAGAATCGGAGGTAAGCAGTTTATTGAAGACCAAGGACCAAGACATCTCTTCGCTACAGGCGAGATTATTAGAAGTTTAACAGAAGGCAGAGCAGGCGGAGCAAGAATTGCTAGTGCAGCAACAGAACAATAATCAGCTGACCAAGCAATTACAAGAGCAAAAACAGAGGATTGATGAAGGCGCAATCCAAAGGCAAAAGGAGCTATCGGCGGCACTGGAGAAATTAAGAATATCAACTGAGGGAACAATGAAAGAAAAAGATGAGCAAATCGCTCAATTGACCACTCAAATTGAGCAAATGAAAAATCTCCCTCAGGTAGACGAATTCAAAGCAGAAGCACTTTAGTTAAATAAGGCATTGATTAATCAGGTTAAGCTACTATGTCAGCAGATTACACAAGTAGAACCATTGTGCGAGTTGGTAGCATCCATAAGCGAAAAGGTAGAAAAAGCAAGGACCGGTTTGGATCAGGCCGAAGAAAAACTGACAAACTTTATAGAATGGCAGGATTCCGATATAGGCCGGGCGACTAATCTACCGAGAATTCTGGAATCGCACAAAGAAATATTATTCACAAAATGGCAATCGCAAATAATGAAGGCAGAAAGAGCAATTTCCAGATGCAAAACAACCACTGGAAATTTGGTTGAATTAGTAAATAATACACTTTATTTGTCTGATATGATTTCCCAATGTACTCCAGGTCAATTAACAACGACAAATATGTTGGAGCACTCATGCTACCCGGAGCTGGAGAAAAACGCAAGATTAATCACTGGAATCAACAGTTTGACATGGGATGCTTATTGGTTCTTCTTGATCAAGCCATACAGCCAAAGATCCGCCTTGAAATGCCTTACAGATGCTGTCGGGTATATTATACCCGACATTCAAGATGCCACCTTCGCTGCCCAATTCAGTTTGCGCCTCAACAAACCGCCAGAAGTGGAGCCAATGCTTGCGATAAGCCAGCTCAGGTTTAAGGGCAAACAACTTGAGTCATGACTCACGTCACCGACTGCCAGATCACCCCTGAGAATTAGATCGCACTTACTGATACCAATTTAGTAGGATTTTGTTTCATAGATTTTTTTAGCTTAGTAGTATTTATAGACCCTTTCATGCATTTAGAAAGGGTTGTAAAGTTTTGTATATGACTTAAACCCTGAAGTTGCACTATTGTACTTCAGGGATATTTTTTTTTATGAAACTGGACCAATTATTCTGAATTTAATGAGAAAGGTTTTTATGCAAATGTGCACTACTGTCATTGTTTAAAAGCATTTCTGTGTTGAAGAAGGAATTTTGAATAGCCATTGATATTTCGGATTGATCTGCAGCTCACATGGTACTATTATCTGCGTCTGTACTCATTTTTGTTATATGAATTGTTGTTTAAATTGCTCTTGCTATTATCGCTTATATATATGTGCGTTTCGCAGCATTCCTTATGCATTCCACTATTGGTTGTTTATCGCATGCTTCCCTTTTAATCGTATATATGTATCGATGATATAAACAGTGAATGCAGTAATTTGTGTTTATTGCTTCATTGTGACTATTCATATGAAGTAATCGTTGAATGATTGAATGTCTCTTATTTATTTTACAGAGTCATCTACATGCCTGTTTGATAGATAAAGATTATTTAACGCTGCATTCCGGATGAATAAGTTTTTCCCGAGATTAGTATTAGTTTCCCTATTTCTGTCAATAGAATAAGCTAGTTGTCTATCACTTAAGCAAACTATTCATCACCCATCCATCCCTTTTATTTTATTATCGGGAAACTGGTCCCATTATCTCCAGTCGGAGCCACCATCCCAAACGGAAAAGGAGCTGTACTAAGGTTCGGACCGGGTGGTTATCCCCCAATGTTGTGGCAGTGATTTTCGGGCCATCAACAGGACATCTTTCTGGGCTTGCTCAACCGGACATGCAAATGGTTGTTGCTTCTCAAGCTCCACCCGGTTTCCAGCCCCAGGCTGGGCCCCAGAGCCAAGCTGGTCTTTAGATGCAAGTTGGGTTTCAGTCTCAACCTTCTTATCAAGCACAGCCTGGTCCCCAGGCTCAATATGGAGCCCAACAACCTTATGGTTTCCAGCAATCCCAGGGGCAAGCTCAGTTTGCCCCATACCAAAATTATCAACAAATGCAGGTAACTCCTTATCAGAATTACTAGCAATAGTATGTTGCTCCTGCAGGTCAAGTTGGTAATCAATGGGGTGCTGGGGGGAAAATCCAGGGTCAGCCGTCCAGTTATGGCTATAACTCCTATGGACAAAATCCCTACGGACAGAACCCCTATGGGCTAGGTCCATCCGGACAAAATCAATGGGGGCAACCAACAACTGGTTGGAACCCTGGTGCTACCCCTTACCTGTGGCCACGCATGTCCTTCAATCCTCAATTACCCTTCTTAGCAACATTGGGACTGCCGGATGTATCCAAGTTGACTAATGATCCTATTCTTCATAATCCATTCTGGCCACCTGTTCCAACCAAGATTCCCGGTGATTGTCCCAAATTTGATGGCAAAGCTGGAGAAGACCCCCAAGACCACTTTATGACTTATCATCTCTGGTGTTCGTCAAATTTGTGGCTTGATGATTCAATCTGTCTCCACCTTTTTCAAAGGACTCTCATTGGCTCTGCTGCTAAGTGGTATATTGAGCTAACTCACGGATCTTTTCAAGATTTTAACTCATTGGCAATGGAATTTTTAACTCATTTTCAGTTGCAAATTCGGTATGAGACGGGAACCCATCTCCTCACGTCTCTTAAACAGGATAGGACCACACACATATCCAATCATATACATGAATGGAGACGGCATCATCGTTTGATTAAGTTCAGGATTCTTGACCAGCTCCTAACCGATTGGTTTACAACCTCCTTTGTCCCTACGATCTCACGAGACATTGCTATGGGGGCATGTGTAACTGAAGAGAAAACCATTGCACGTGCTCAATACCTTGACTTGGTTTATTCCTAGTCCGGTACCCTATATGATTATTTGCCTGACGCTTTGAGGCCCGGAACGTCCAAAACTCCGCCAAAGCCATCTGTTGATGGTGTCATTGGATCTGTAAATCCATCTTCTAAGAAATCTTTTGTGAACCCTAGGAAGCAAAAGTTGAATGCTTCGAATGAAAATAATTCTCAGGCCGTGTCTAATTCTGGAAATACTTCCAAGTTTAACGCCATCCAGTCCACCACAGCGGATAAAGCCTTGAAAGGGAAAAAGAAGGGAAAAGGGAAAAATAAATCTGATCAACCTAAGCAGGATTCCCCTAAACCTCCACCCGAGGAAGGAGCCAAATGTAAACCAAAGTATCCTTGTCTTATCTGTGATGAGTATCACTACACCAAAGACTGCCCAAGGCGATCCGAAGTTAGTCACTTGTTGAAAGGTGCTCCTGGGACTCCTGCGGTGCTGAAAGAACCTTTCCCCTCATAGAAAACGCAAATGGTGGCTGGCCCATCTTCATGATCTTCTCCCTTTGGTTCTCAAGTGTTCATGGCTAGAACGATTCCCGTTCATATTACTACTCGAGCAAAAGAATATCTGTCACCTGTCGGGAAAGAGCCTGAGGTTCCCTCAAGTGCTCCCCCGCCCAACTCTGGTCCGCTCCATATCGAGAGACCTAGCACTAAGATGCCTATTCGACTCCCTCCTAAAGGTGTACTCTGGATATCTTCTTACAACCCTAATGCTCGTGCTGCCCAACACTACAACATCGTTGAGGACTTAGCTCAGACTCCGTCAACTATGTTCGCTGTAGAAGTTCTCCAGAGCTGCCCCCCCCAGAGGAAGTCCTTGCTATCGACCATCGGTGGCATCGAACCAGCCGACTCGGATTTGATTACTTTTGATCTCGAGAGCCATGTATCGAGACTGCCTCACCAAATTGCCTTCCTTATCTAGGTCATCATCAATTCTAAAACGATTCATTGTACGGTTATTGATGAAGGCGCTTGAACTTGCATTATGTCTGTTGCCTGTTGGAAGGCTATTGGTTCTCCTACTTTGAGT
Organism: Pinus taeda; assembly: GCA_000404065.3. Taxonomy (NCBI): domain Eukaryota; kingdom Viridiplantae; phylum Streptophyta; class Pinopsida; order Pinales; family Pinaceae; genus Pinus; species Pinus taeda. Next base: position 365,150 of record APFE030175319.1, read on the forward strand.
TAGTCTCCTACAACCTTGGGAGCCTTTGATGGGAGAGAGTCTCGCCCTTACGGTATCCTCCAATGCTTGCCTATTACTTTGGAAGGGAAGACTGTCGAAGTGGAAGTTGAAGTTGTTGATGCTAATCTTACTTACAACCTCCTCTTGGGACGGAGTTGGACATATGCCATGCGAGCCATGGCTTCATCTCTCTTTCCTGTCATTTGTTTCCCTCATCAGGGGAAAATTGTCACAGTAGACCAGCTCTCTTTCTTCGCTTCCTCTTCCAAAGGCAACGTGCCTTTTGTGGAGCATACCTCCATTCCATTAGAGAGTGTGGGAGCTGGGCTCTTTAAAGATCCCACCCTCATGGGTGTCTTTTCACTCCCACCTGTGAACATCGCTTCTGCCAATATGATTTTGGTTCGTTCTGATCCTTGGGTTCTCCCCGCCATTGACTAGATAGAATCATGGGGCGATGGGATGCCGTTGAGTCCTGCCGAGCTCAACTACGTCGATATTGTTTCTGTATCGGTTCCTCCTCCTGAATCTACTTCTTTGAGAAGAGCTCTTGACTCGTATGCTCATTCCCCTTGGCTTGGAGACTATGCTTCATCGGATCCTTTAAAGGAAACATTTCCTTCTGATGAAGCCATTATCGATACTATTTCTCTCGAGGAACCCCCTCGGTCCAATCTTCACCATCGTTCCTCGTTCCTCCCTACCCATCGGGAAATGATTGCCTGTCTCGAGCGGTTTTCTCGTTGTCTCCCCGCACAACCCCTTCAGACACCCATCCAAGTATATCAAGTGTCCTCCGAAGGGAACATGGGAAACATCATGCAAACCCAACCAATCGAAATCTCTGTTAAACCAGGGATTGTCAAGCATATACATGTTGGAGTAACTTGTACTCTTGAGGAAATTCAGCTTTATATTGGTCTTTTTCGTGAGTTTCGTGACGTCTTAGCTTGGTCTTACGAAGAAATGCCCGACATCAACCCAAGCATTGTGGTGCATGAGATACCCACGTATTTGGGAGCTAAGCCTGTCCGACAGCGTTTACGCCCCGTGCACCCCCGAAAGGCTGTGGCCATTAAAGCGGAAGTCAAAAATCTTCTCAAGGCTGGTTTTATCTACCCCATCCCACTCACATATTGGGTTTCCAATATCGTCCCTGTGGATAAAATGTAAGGTACCATCAGGGTCTGTGTTGATTACTGTGATATTAATCGAGCCTGTCCCAAGGATAACTACCCCACACCCTTCATTGACCAGCTCATTGATGAGTGTGCCGAAAGTGAGATATACTCATTCATGGATGATTTCTCTAGTTATAACTAGATTAATATTGCGCCAGCCGATCAGCACAAAACCGCCTTTATCTATCCGTGGGGCACTTTTGCTTACAAAATGCTCCCTTTCGATTTGAAGAACGCTGGTGCTACCTTCCAATGTGTGATGTCTTATGCATTCCATGATATTCGACACATCGTGCAACCCTACCTCGATGATCTACCAGCTCATTCCGCTAAGTGTCAAGACCATCCCACTCATCTCCGCGAAATCTTTCTCCGTTGTCGATACTACCGTATTCGGCTCAACCTGCATAAATGTGTCTTATGCGTAGAGTTTGGTAGACTTCTCGGGTTCATCGTCTCCCGAGAGGGCATCCGTCTGGATCCCCTTAAATTCGAGGCCATTCTAAATCTTCCCCCCCCTGCTTCCTTGCAGTAATTGCAGAGCTTGTAGGGTAAAGCGAATTTTTTATGACGCTTCATTCCAAACTATGTCGAGGTGGCCAAAGGCTTTACGCGGTTACTAAAGCGAGACACCCTGTTTCGATGGGATGCCGCCGCTCAAGAGTCCTTCGAGCACCTCAAGGACTTCCTTGTTTTTTCCCCTTTGTTGCGTCCTCCTAATTATCATCGTGACACCTTGTATCTGGCCGCTGCTGATACCACTATTGGCATGGTTCTCGTTCAAGATGATGATGATGGCACTGAGCACGTCATTTATTATCTCAGCCGCAATTTATTAGATACAAAATCTCGATATGCTCACATCGAGAAGTTGGCATTGGCCGCCGTTTGTGCCATCTGTTATCTCTAAATCAGACCCTGGAAGGTTGCTGACTAGGAAGACTTCAAGTAACTATTTCAAACCTACTTTAGGCTGAAGCTTAGCCTCCTCAACCTGAGAGGGCTCTCTCAAAAGGATTAATGATTTTTTCAATTGTCATTAAGATGGCTAACTCTTGTGAAACAAATATAAAATATGAATGGTGGAAACACAATTAAAATCTATCCATTGGGTTTATGGGGTCAACATGATTTCAGTAAGACAATGGTTTCAACCTTACATAGAAGTCAGGGCATTCAGCATTTAACATATTCAGAACATACCAACTCAAATAGGACCACACAGTCTATGAATGTATATAGGAAGTTAGAGCACCTTAAGTGAATTCTAAGTGATTACGCATTCATACCACTGCAAATATTAGGAAAAGAACAATACCACACATTCTAAACATCAAATCCCTCATGAATCCTGAGAAGCAAAGCCAAACTTGTATTACCAAAACAGAGTATTACATAAACCAAATATCAGAGTTTTTTCATAAATTTTCCAACCCTTTGTACATTGCTTTTTCTCTTATTTATAGAGCTCTTCTACCTGACTGAGATTCCTCCTCAAGCACGAGGGAATTCGAAATCTACTTCTATTGACACCTATTCAACTTTTAACTGCCTATTAAATGTAACAAACTTCAACTAGACTTTTCAGAGATCTAAATCAAGTAGGATTCTAACATCATGTTATGCTAATAATAGCCTTGGTTACAATGGTTCTCATTCCTTGACATCTGGTCCCCTTTTCAATTTGGCTGTGATGGATGTTTAAGGCTCCATGCTGGTCTTCCATGCCACATCTTCTCCATTGTCCTGAAATATAGGAAACTACCCTTGCTCATCGGTCCTTATAATTTTCGAATCCACAGAAGCAGGTCCTTCATCTTTGGTTTTCCAAAATGTGACAGATAGCCACGTCCTTGATGTGTTGTCCACCTCCTTTAAAAGCAAAAACTCCTTTAAGCTGTCTTTACATAATTTGAACCGTGATAAAGATGCTCACTTAATGACAAAAATTTAAAGTTGGATCCAAATCCATATTTCTCCACTTGTCTTAACCTGGTTGATTACTGCAGCTTCAGATGATGCCTTGTATATATTCACCCTTCAAAATTTCTCGCTTATGTTTCAAAACTAGTTGATTAATATTGGATATTTAGCTTCAACAGTTTCGTAGCGCACTATGAAACTGCTGAGCTCTGGTCGTCACCTTCAGCAGTTTCGTAGCGCGCTACGAAACAATTGAGTTATTTCGAAAATCACAGTTTCAACCAAGAAATTTGCTATTTGAGCACTTTTCTGGTTAAAACATTCTTGCAACTATCTCAAGACCTTCAAAAATTGAATCAGAATGTTTGGAAAAATTATACCAAGCAAAATTTATCAAAACTTTGAAATAACTCCCTACTTGAAGTGGGTCCTCTTTATGGAGATCCTTTCTGCTAGTCCAATTGGGTCTTTAAGTCTTCAACTTGTTTTCTCAGTACTTTGATCCCAGACCTAAGGTTTATATTGACCTTTTTGATGAATTGAGCTTCTTTTATTGCAGGAGTAGTCCAACTACGGAATTGAACATTAAAGCCAACCACTTCAGGGATTTTAAAAGTTTGATCTCCCCATCGAGCCTGCATTTGATTAAAATAAGCCTCCTTAGCTACAAATTTCCTAGCATCTTTCTTTAGTCTGGCAATCTCAAAGTTGGAAGCTTCCAATTTCTTTTTCAAATTTCCCACACTACCTTCTTCTTGAGTGGCAACTGTCTTGCCCTTATCCTTACTTGAATGAAGTTGTATCTCCTCCCTTGTTTCATCTTCTCTTGGCGACACCTCCTGTACCTATTTGAATTTCCTTGTTATGGGTCTCCTGGGTTTGAAAGCAAATTTCTCAGGTTGATCATCAAACTTAAGTTTCTTTGAGGCTTTGACCTTCTTAGCCTTCTCTTTTCCTGACTGTATCAAATTAGCTTGAACTAGTGGGGACTCCTCAATGTCAATTGCTTGCAATAAATCATTTAAATCTCCTTTTGAAACAGGAATTTCTTCAATAGCCACTGACTTACCCTTTTCCTTTGCTATCTGGCTCCTCGTTCTTGTTCTTTTAACTCCTTCACCTGTGTTGTACTTATGTGTAGTTTTCTTATCGTGAATTTTCTCTTTAAGGGATTGTTGGGGTGTATCCTAAATAATCAGTGACTTGGTGGATTGCTTTACTTGCTTTCTTGCCGTTAACTTTGAAAACCTTTTGGCCCTTGTTTCTGCTTGAGGACCTGTTGTTGGAAGATCTTTTGCAGCTAGAGGACTGAGACTCGCCTGGCTCTTGAAACTAGCCATGAATATGAATGTATCCCAATCTCTGCCTACCCTTTTAAGTTCATGCAAGACAAGTAACTTAATCAGGCCATGGTGAAACAAAGAAGTTTCACAAGCCTCTTTTTTCAATTGTACCTTGTCACACATTATACTCAAACTGCAGAATAAATAAAAAGGCATATCAATAGATGCCTTCCCTGTAAAATGAAATAAAAGTTTGAAATGGTACGAATACACCTTGTTATATCTTCCTTCACAGGTCAGGTATTTCTGAATACAGGTGAGCAAATGCGCATAGGACTCTTTGACATAGCTCCTAGGAACAAACTTGCTCAAATCCGAGTTAACGAATTCCTTCTTTAAAAACTCTTTGCATGGGTTCATGTCAAATTTGAAATTCTTGAACCAATTTTCTTGCCCTCTAGGGATCTCTGTGACTATGGATATCATGTCTGGTGAGACCTGCAATTCCATCATACCAACCTTTGAATTTTAATCCTGTAAAATTCAATGCAAATTCTTTAGTCACTTGCGCATGACCCCCTTGTAGCTTCTTATAGAAGTTCCAACATCCAGCTTGTTTAAATGCCTTCTCCACATCTCTGTTCTTCAATGTTATATCCAAACCTTCAGGCTCATTTCGCAGACATTTGCCTGATCTGTGTTCTTTCTTTTCTACTGATCCCTCCATGAATTTTCAATGACCTATAAGCATGCAATGCTAGC
>APFE030175319.1:371562-405764 GCA_000404065.3 Pinus taeda
TCATGCTACCCGGAGCTGGAGAAAAACGCAAGATTAATCGCTGGAATCAACAGTTTGACATGGGATGCTTATTGGTTCTTCTTGATCAAGCCATACAGCCAAAGAGCCGCCTTGAAATGCCTTACAGATGCTGTCGGGTATATTATACCCGACATTCAAGATGCCACCTTCGCCGCCCAATTCAGTTTGCGCCTCAACAAACCGCCAGAAGTGGAGCCAATGCTTGTGACAAGTTAGCTCAGGTTTAAGGGCAAACAACCTGAGTCATCACTCACATCGCCAACTACCAGATCGCCCTGAGAATTAGATCGCACTTACTGATACCAATTTAGTAGGATTTTGTTTCATAGATTTTTTTAGCTTAGTAGTATTTATAGACCCTTTCATGCATTTAGAAAGGGTCGTAAATTTTTGTATATGACTTAAACCCTGGAGTTGCACTATTGTGCTTCAGGGATATTTTTTTTATGAAACTGGACCAATTATTCTGAATTTAATGAGAAAGGTTTTTATGCAAATGTGCACTACTGTCATTGTTTAAAAGCATTTCTGTGTTGAAGAAGGAATTTTGAATAGCCATTGATATTTCGGATTGATCTGCAGCTCACATGGTACTATTATCTGCGTCTGTACTCATTTTTGTTATATGAATTGTTGTTTAAATTGCTCTTGCTATTATCGCTTATATATATGTGCGTTTCGCAGCATTCCTTATGCATTCCACTATTGGTTGTTTATCGCATGCTTCCCTTTTAATCGTATATATGTATCGATGATATAAACAGTGAATGCAGTAATTTGTGTTTATTGCTTCATTGTGACTATTCATATGAAGTAATCGTTGAATGATTGAATGTCTCTTATTTATTTTACAGAGTCATCTACATGCCTGTTTGATAGATAAAGATTATTTAACGCTGCATTCCGGATGAATAAGTTTTTCCCGAGATTAGTATTAGTTTCCCTATTTCTGTCAATAGAATAAGCTAGTTGTCTATCACTTAAGCAAACTATTCATCACCCATCCATCCCTTTTATTTTATTATCGGGAAACTGGTCCCATTATCTCCAGTCGGAGCCACCATCCCAAACGGAAAAGGAGCTGTACTAAGGTTCGGACCGGGTGGTTATCCCCCAATGTTGTGGCAGTGATTTTCGGGCCATCAACAGGACATCTTTCTGGGCTTGCTCAACCGGACATGCAAATGGTTGTTGCTTCTCAAGCTCCACCCGGTTTCCAGCCCCAGGCTGGGCCCCAGAGCCAAGCTGGTCTTTAGATGCAAGTTGGGTTTCAGTCTCAACCTTCTTATCAAGCACAGCCTGGTCCCCAGGCTCAATATGGAGCCCAACAACCTTATGGTTTCCAGCAATCCCAGGGGCAAGCTCAGTTTGCCCCATACCAAAATTATCAACAAATGCAGGTAACTCCTTATCAGAATTACTAGCAATAGTATGTTGCTCCTGCAGGTCAAGTTGGTAATCAATGGGGTGCTGGGGGGAAAATCCAGGGTCAGCCGTCCAGTTATGGCTATAACTCCTATGGACAAAATCCCTACGGACAGAACCCCTATGGGCTAGGTCCATCCGGACAAAATCAATGGGGGCAACCAACAACTGGTTGGAACCCTGGTGCTACCCCTTACCTGTGGCCACGCATGTCCTTCAATCCTCAATTACCCTTCTTAGCAACATTGGGACTGCCGGATGTATCCAAGTTGACTAATGATCCTATTCTTCATAATCCATTCTGGCCACCTGTTCCAACCAAGATTCCCGGTGATTGTCCCAAATTTGATGGCAAAGCTGGAGAAGACCCCCAAGACCACTTTATGACTTATCATCTCTGGTGTTCGTCAAATTTGTGGCTTGATGATTCAATCTGTCTCCACCTTTTTCAAAGGACTCTCATTGGCTCTGCTGCTAAGTGGTATATTGAGCTAACTCACGGATCTTTTCAAGATTTTAACTCATTGGCAATGGAATTTTTAACTCATTTTCAGTTGCAAATTCGGTATGAGACGGGAACCCATCTCCTCACGTCTCTTAAACAGGATAGGACCACACACATATCCAATCATATACATGAATGGAGACGGCATCATCGTTTGATTAAGTTCAGGATTCTTGACCAGCTCCTAACCGATTGGTTTACAACCTCCTTTGTCCCTACGATCTCACGAGACATTGCTATGGGGGCATGTGTAACTGAAGAGAAAACCATTGCACGTGCTCAATACCTTGACTTGGTTTATTCCTAGTCCGGTACCCTATATGATTATTTGCCTGACGCTTTGAGGCCCGGAACGTCCAAAACTCCGCCAAAGCCATCTGTTGATGGTGTCATTGGATCTGTAAATCCATCTTCTAAGAAATCTTTTGTGAACCCTAGGAAGCAAAAGTTGAATGCTTCGAATGAAAATAATTCTCAGGCCGTGTCTAATTCTGGAAATACTTCCAAGTTTAACGCCATCCAGTCCACCACAGCGGATAAAGCCTTGAAAGGGAAAAAGAAGGGAAAAGGGAAAAATAAATCTGATCAACCTAAGCAGGATTCCCCTAAACCTCCACCCGAGGAAGGAGCCAAATGTAAACCAAAGTATCCTTGTCTTATCTGTGATGAGTATCACTACACCAAAGACTGCCCAAGGCGATCCGAAGTTAGTCACTTGTTGAAAGGTGCTCCTGGGACTCCTGCGGTGCTGAAAGAACCTTTCCCCTCATAGAAAACGCAAATGGTGGCTGGCCCATCTTCATGATCTTCTCCCTTTGGTTCTCAAGTGTTCATGGCTAGAACGATTCCCGTTCATATTACTACTCGAGCAAAAGAATATCTGTCACCTGTCGGGAAAGAGCCTGAGGTTCCCTCAAGTGCTCCCCCGCCCAACTCTGGTCCGCTCCATATCGAGAGACCTAGCACTAAGATGCCTATTCGACTCCCTCCTAAAGGTGTACTCTGGATATCTTCTTACAACCCTAATGCTCGTGCTGCCCAACACTACAACATCGTTGAGGACTTAGCTCAGACTCCGTCAACTATGTTCGCTGTAGAAGTTCTCCAGAGCTGCCCCCCCCAGAGGAAGTCCTTGCTATCGACCATCGGTGGCATCGAACCAGCCGACTCGGATTTGATTACTTTTGATCTCGAGAGCCATGTATCGAGACTGCCTCACCAAATTGCCTTCCTTATCTAGGTCATCATCAATTCTAAAACGATTCATTGTACGGTTATTGATGAAGGCGCTTGAACTTGCATTATGTCTGTTGCCTGTTGGAAGGCTATTGGTTCTCCTACTTTGAGTTAGTCTCCTACAACCTTGGGAGCCTTTGATGGGAGAGAGTCTCGCCCTTACGGTATCCTCCAATGCTTGCCTATTACTTTGGAAGGGAAGACTGTCGAAGTGGAAGTTGAAGTTGTTGATGCTAATCTTACTTACAACCTCCTCTTGGGACGGAGTTGGACATATGCCATGCGAGCCATGGCTTCATCTCTCTTTCCTGTCATTTGTTTCCCTCATCAGGGGAAAATTGTCACAGTAGACCAGCTCTCTTTCTTCGCTTCCTCTTCCAAAGGCAACGTGCCTTTTGTGGAGCATACCTCCATTCCATTAGAGAGTGTGGGAGCTGGGCTCTTTAAAGATCCCACCCTCATGGGTGTCTTTTCACTCCCACCTGTGAACATCGCTTCTGCCAATATGATTTTGGTTCGTTCTGATCCTTGGGTTCTCCCCGCCATTGACTAGATAGAATCATGGGGCGATGGGATGCCGTTGAGTCCTGCCGAGCTCAACTACGTCGATATTGTTTCTGTATCGGTTCCTCCTCCTGAATCTACTTCTTTGAGAAGAGCTCTTGACTCGTATGCTCATTCCCCTTGGCTTGGAGACTATGCTTCATCGGATCCTTTAAAGGAAACATTTCCTTCTGATGAAGCCATTATCGATACTATTTCTCTCGAGGAACCCCCTCGGTCCAATCTTCACCATCGTTCCTCGTTCCTCCCTACCCATCGGGAAATGATTGCCTGTCTCGAGCGGTTTTCTCGTTGTCTCCCCGCACAACCCCTTCAGACACCCATCCAAGTATATCAAGTGTCCTCCGAAGGGAACATGGGAAACATCATGCAAACCCAACCAATCGAAATCTCTGTTAAACCAGGGATTGTCAAGCATATACATGTTGGAGTAACTTGTACTCTTGAGGAAATTCAGCTTTATATTGGTCTTTTTCGTGAGTTTCGTGACGTCTTAGCTTGGTCTTACGAAGAAATGCCCGACATCAACCCAAGCATTGTGGTGCATGAGATACCCACGTATTTGGGAGCTAAGCCTGTCCGACAGCGTTTACGCCCCGTGCACCCCCGAAAGGCTGTGGCCATTAAAGCGGAAGTCAAAAATCTTCTCAAGGCTGGTTTTATCTACCCCATCCCACTCACATATTGGGTTTCCAATATCGTCCCTGTGGATAAAATGTAAGGTACCATCAGGGTCTGTGTTGATTACTGTGATATTAATCGAGCCTGTCCCAAGGATAACTACCCCACACCCTTCATTGACCAGCTCATTGATGAGTGTGCCGAAAGTGAGATATACTCATTCATGGATGATTTCTCTAGTTATAACTAGATTAATATTGCGCCAGCCGATCAGCACAAAACCGCCTTTATCTATCCGTGGGGCACTTTTGCTTACAAAATGCTCCCTTTCGATTTGAAGAACGCTGGTGCTACCTTCCAATGTGTGATGTCTTATGCATTCCATGATATTCGACACATCGTGCAACCCTACCTCGATGATCTACCAGCTCATTCCGCTAAGTGTCAAGACCATCCCACTCATCTCCGCGAAATCTTTCTCCGTTGTCGATACTACCGTATTCGGCTCAACCTGCATAAATGTGTCTTATGCGTAGAGTTTGGTAGACTTCTCGGGTTCATCGTCTCCCGAGAGGGCATCCGTCTGGATCCCCTTAAATTCGAGGCCATTCTAAATCTTCCCCCCCCTGCTTCCTTGCAGTAATTGCAGAGCTTGTAGGGTAAAGCGAATTTTTTATGACGCTTCATTCCAAACTATGTCGAGGTGGCCAAAGGCTTTACGCGGTTACTAAAGCGAGACACCCTGTTTCGATGGGATGCCGCCGCTCAAGAGTCCTTCGAGCACCTCAAGGACTTCCTTGTTTTTTCCCCTTTGTTGCGTCCTCCTAATTATCATCGTGACACCTTGTATCTGGCCGCTGCTGATACCACTATTGGCATGGTTCTCGTTCAAGATGATGATGATGGCACTGAGCACGTCATTTATTATCTCAGCCGCAATTTATTAGATACAAAATCTCGATATGCTCACATCGAGAAGTTGGCATTGGCCGCCGTTTGTGCCATCTGTTATCTCTAAATCAGACCCTGGAAGGTTGCTGACTAGGAAGACTTCAAGTAACTATTTCAAACCTACTTTAGGCTGAAGCTTAGCCTCCTCAACCTGAGAGGGCTCTCTCAAAAGGATTAATGATTTTTTCAATTGTCATTAAGATGGCTAACTCTTGTGAAACAAATATAAAATATGAATGGTGGAAACACAATTAAAATCTATCCATTGGGTTTATGGGGTCAACATGATTTCAGTAAGACAATGGTTTCAACCTTACATAGAAGTCAGGGCATTCAGCATTTAACATATTCAGAACATACCAACTCAAATAGGACCACACAGTCTATGAATGTATATAGGAAGTTAGAGCACCTTAAGTGAATTCTAAGTGATTACGCATTCATACCACTGCAAATATTAGGAAAAGAACAATACCACACATTCTAAACATCAAATCCCTCATGAATCCTGAGAAGCAAAGCCAAACTTGTATTACCAAAACAGAGTATTACATAAACCAAATATCAGAGTTTTTTCATAAATTTTCCAACCCTTTGTACATTGCTTTTTCTCTTATTTATAGAGCTCTTCTACCTGACTGAGATTCCTCCTCAAGCACGAGGGAATTCGAAATCTACTTCTATTGACACCTATTCAACTTTTAACTGCCTATTAAATGTAACAAACTTCAACTAGACTTTTCAGAGATCTAAATCAAGTAGGATTCTAACATCATGTTATGCTAATAATAGCCTTGGTTACAATGGTTCTCATTCCTTGACATCTGGTCCCCTTTTCAATTTGGCTGTGATGGATGTTTAAGGCTCCATGCTGGTCTTCCATGCCACATCTTCTCCATTGTCCTGAAATATAGGAAACTACCCTTGCTCATCGGTCCTTATAATTTTCGAATCCACAGAAGCAGGTCCTTCATCTTTGGTTTTCCAAAATGTGACAGATAGCCACGTCCTTGATGTGTTGTCCACCTCCTTTAAAAGCAAAAACTCCTTTAAGCTGTCTTTACATAATTTGAACCGTGATAAAGATGCTCACTTAATGACAAAAATTTAAAGTTGGATCCAAATCCATATTTCTCCACTTGTCTTAACCTGGTTGATTACTGCAGCTTCAGATGATGCCTTGTATATATTCACCCTTCAAAATTTCTCGCTTATGTTTCAAAACTAGTTGATTAATATTGGATATTTAGCTTCAACAGTTTCGTAGCGCACTATGAAACTGCTGAGCTCTGGTCGTCACCTTCAGCAGTTTCGTAGCGCGCTACGAAACAATTGAGTTATTTCGAAAATCACAGTTTCAACCAAGAAATTTGCTATTTGAGCACTTTTCTGGTTAAAACATTCTTGCAACTATCTCAAGACCTTCAAAAATTGAATCAGAATGTTTGGAAAAATTATACCAAGCAAAATTTATCAAAACTTTGAAATAACTCCCTACTTGAAGTGGGTCCTCTTTATGGAGATCCTTTCTGCTAGTCCAATTGGGTCTTTAAGTCTTCAACTTGTTTTCTCAGTACTTTGATCCCAGACCTAAGGTTTATATTGACCTTTTTGATGAATTGAGCTTCTTTTATTGCAGGAGTAGTCCAACTACGGAATTGAACATTAAAGCCAACCACTTCAGGGATTTTAAAAGTTTGATCTCCCCATCGAGCCTGCATTTGATTAAAATAAGCCTCCTTAGCTACAAATTTCCTAGCATCTTTCTTTAGTCTGGCAATCTCAAAGTTGGAAGCTTCCAATTTCTTTTTCAAATTTCCCACACTACCTTCTTCTTGAGTGGCAACTGTCTTGCCCTTATCCTTACTTGAATGAAGTTGTATCTCCTCCCTTGTTTCATCTTCTCTTGGCGACACCTCCTGTACCTATTTGAATTTCCTTGTTATGGGTCTCCTGGGTTTGAAAGCAAATTTCTCAGGTTGATCATCAAACTTAAGTTTCTTTGAGGCTTTGACCTTCTTAGCCTTCTCTTTTCCTGACTGTATCAAATTAGCTTGAACTAGTGGGGACTCCTCAATGTCAATTGCTTGCAATAAATCATTTAAATCTCCTTTTGAAACAGGAATTTCTTCAATAGCCACTGACTTACCCTTTTCCTTTGCTATCTGGCTCCTCGTTCTTGTTCTTTTAACTCCTTCACCTGTGTTGTACTTATGTGTAGTTTTCTTATCGTGAATTTTCTCTTTAAGGGATTGTTGGGGTGTATCCTAAATAATCAGTGACTTGGTGGATTGCTTTACTTGCTTTCTTGCCGTTAACTTTGAAAACCTTTTGGCCCTTGTTTCTGCTTGAGGACCTGTTGTTGGAAGATCTTTTGCAGCTAGAGGACTGAGACTCGCCTGGCTCTTGAAACTAGCCATGAATATGAATGTATCCCAATCTCTGCCTACCCTTTTAAGTTCATGCAAGACAAGTAACTTAATCAGGCCATGGTGAAACAAAGAAGTTTCACAAGCCTCTTTTTTCAATTGTACCTTGTCACACATTATACTCAAACTGCAGAATAAATAAAAAGGCATATCAATAGATGCCTTCCCTGTAAAATGAAATAAAAGTTTGAAATGGTACGAATACACCTTGTTATATCTTCCTTCACAGGTCAGGTATTTCTGAATACAGGTGAGCAAATGCGCATAGGACTCTTTGACATAGCTCCTAGGAACAAACTTGCTCAAATCCGAGTTAACGAATTCCTTCTTTAAAAACTCTTTGCATGGGTTCATGTCAAATTTGAAATTCTTGAACCAATTTTCTTGCCCTCTAGGGATCTCTGTGACTATGGATATCATGTCTGGTGAGACCTGCAATTCCATCATACCAACCTTTGAATTTTAATCCTGTAAAATTCAATGCAAATTCTTTAGTCACTTGCGCATGACCCCCTTGTAGCTTCTTATAGAAGTTCCAACATCCAGCTTGTTTAAATGCCTTCTCCACATCTCTGTTCTTCAATGTTATATCCAAACCTTCAGGCTCATTTCGCAGACATTTGCCTGATCTGTGTTCTTTCTTTTCTACTGATCCCTCCATGAATTTTCAATGACCTATAAGCATGCAATGCTAGCTCTATTCAAACTGTAAACTCTGCCTCTTTTGAAACTCTGCCTCGCCTGATTTGTTGCCTCGCTTGATGACAATGTTTTTTCAATTTTAAATCTTCCCGATTATATTTTTTTAAAATTGCAATCTTGCAGATTTGTTACTCATGCAAGGCTTACAATCATCATTAAAACCTGTGCATAGGTGGCTTTTCCTTGGAACTTGTATTCTATGTATATCAATGAATCTAATGGTTGTGATAATGGAGATGGGTGGTGGGACGTGATATGTGGAGTACATGAACTGACAAAGAATGACGCAGCCATAGATTTACTTAACAGATTTGATATTTGGGGAAAGATTCGCTGCGGAATGCACGAATCTCTGATTTCGCAGCGCGGTCAGTTTAAATTTTAATGATGTGCTGCAAAAACACCTAATAACGTATCGCGCTGCAAAAATACCTAATGGTCTTTTGCGTTGCGAAATTGCTAAACAGATTAAGTGCACTGCGAAAACATTTTAGAAAGGTTACATGCGCTATGCAATTACCTAAAAGGCTTTGTTGTAGATAAAAAAGTAACACATGAATATGAGATGGGTGGTGAATGAGGGTGACCAATGGTAGATAAGGATGCATTCTTGACTGATGACCTCCTAAGACTCAGACTCTAAAGAAAAAACAAAATCAACTTAGACTAACACTGACCTTTGTCATCAAGCTAGTATGAGAAATTTTGGCATTAGATTTCTTAAGTGACAACACCGTCCAACGCTTCTGCCATTATATCTTGTTGCGTACTATGACAGTGATTTCCGATTGAAACCCAATGACATACATCTTGTCACGTCAGCTGCTGGGGGGCAAGTACTCGAAGTGGATTGTCATCCTCCAAGAGTTTGACTTGGAATTCACTATTGCCAAGTCTAGGAAATCCCTTGTCTTCACTGAATTGCTGTGCTCTTTGCCATCTGTTACCGCACCCTCTTGGTTAGAGGACCATATTCCGGATGAAACCCTCTTCTTAATCAGCACCCTCGATCCCTGGTACAGGGATATCGTTGTCTATTTACAGATGTCCTCTTTTCGTCCCGAGACATCTAAGGATGCTCGACGACGAATTCGCCATCAATCTCAACAATATCACATTGTTGTGGACACCCTGTACCATCTCGACGTTGATTCTATTCTCCGCCGATGTTTAACACTCGAGGAAGCTGAGAGAGTTTTAAATGACTGCCATTCTGGCGCCTGTGGCGGTCACATGTCCGGATATGCTACTGCTCAGAAAATCCTCCGAGTTGGTTACTTTTGGCCCTCCATCTTTAAGGACTGCATTCTTGCCGTCCGCTCTTGTCACGAGTGCCAAATCTACCAACGAAAGATGCGTGCACCTCCCGCTTCACTGCACCCCGTTGTAACCATCGACCCTTTTGCAAAATGGGGCATTGATTATATGACCTGTAACCCTCACTTGGCCAGCGGGCATGGGTATATCATCGTTGCCGTTGATTACTTCATGAAATGGGCCGAGGCGATGCCCACATTATCTAAAGACGGTCACACCGCGACATAATTTTTATTTAATCATGTTATCTCATGGTTTGGAGTCCCTCAAGCCATTGTCACTGATCACCGCAAGCATTTCTGTAATCATATGATGACAGAGCTTACAACCCAGTTG
This sequence comes from Pinus taeda, assembly GCA_000404065.3. NCBI lineage: Eukaryota > Viridiplantae > Streptophyta > Pinopsida > Pinales > Pinaceae > Pinus > Pinus taeda. The sequence goes on from APFE030175319.1 coordinate 381,670, forward strand.
GGCCTACAGCACGATAGCTCGACTCCATACTATCCTCAGGCAAACGGTCAAGTAGAAGCCGTCAACAAGGTTCTAGTTACGATGCTTCAACGAACCATTGGCATGCATAAGTCCAACTGGCACTTGATGTTGTTCTCTACCTTGTGGGCCTACCGAACCTCTGTGAAGGATGCCACCGGTTTCACTCCTTTCCAATTGGTGTATGGACTGGAGGCTACCCTTCCCATCGAGTGTGAGATCCCTTTGTTAAAATTAGCCGTCGAATTACTCCCTGAAACTACTTCAGTAGAGGAACGCCTTCTTTACCTGGAGCGACTAGATGAGACTAGTCGAGTAGCCTCTCTAGCTATCGAAGCACAGAAGAAGAGAGTGAAAACTCACTTTGATCGCACTGTTCATCCTCATTCTTTTGTTGAGGGAGATTTAGTCCTGCTCTACGATCAAGCCAATGATAAGCTGGGGGCAGGGAAATTCGAGCCCATGTGGCACGAGCCTTACATTGTAAAGAGAGTTTTGCAAAAATGGGCCTACGAGCTGATTGACTACAAAGGGAATCCCATGGATAAGCCCCAGAATGGGCTTTACTTGAAAAAATATTATGCATGAATTCCAGGCACTCTGTTTTGTACATACGTGTGCATTAGCAAGTGTGTTGTGTGTGCATGTTTTCATGTTTTTGGCTTGGTGTGTCGGCATGATTGCCGCTTATTGTGCCTTTTTGCTTCTTGTACAGATGTTTGGTTCGCCTTACGTTGGTTTCACTGATGGTGCCTCCCGCAATACACACAACCTGTCCTCTGTGGCATGGATGATCTACGATCCTCATGGTGAGCTAGTAGACCTTCAAGGGGTTTGTCTAGGTTGTACCACAAACAATGTTGCTGAGTATAGTGCTGCGATTGAGTTACTAGCCGAGGCAATTAATCTCGGTATTCGAACATTGGTTGTGAACTTGGACACTCACCTTGTCGTCCACCAGCTCAATGGGTGATATTTCGTCAGAGACCATCGGATTTTAAGGTTATATCTACGTGTTAAGTTGTTAGAAATGGATTTTGATTTCATCACATATCAACATATTCCAAGACGATTTAATACGTTAGCTGATGCATTAGCCAATTATGTATTGGACAGACATTTTCATAACATGTAATTTAAAATAGCATAAGAACATAAAAACAATAAACCATAAACATATGTATATATATATATATATATTATATATTATATATTATATATATATATATATATATATATATATATATATATATATATTTATGTTGAAATGTTTGCACAGCGTGCATCATCCAAAAATAATACATGTTTGTCTTAATACATCCGGAGACAACATGTCTCTCTAAAAATATGCGTGAAAATAAAGCCAAGATGTCTAATCCATATGGTGCTCATGATAGCACATCACTGCTCGCACTAGGCGTCTCAAGAGATGGTGGATGCGATTGGGCACCCCCACCATGTGTCTTTGGTATGCTAACGGGACATCCGCTAGCCGAGCATAATCCGGAATCCCTCAAGGGATACCCTCAAGGGATACCCTCAAGGTTCTGGATAAGTTCTCCCCCCTTGGCACCCTTCTCCTGAGGGTTTGTTGCAGGCTGGTTTCTCCTCAAGATAGGAGACATGCCGGCTGGTCACACTGGGCCAACGTCTGCATATACATATAATTGTTGTTATAACAAGCATATATTAACAAAAAAGAATCATAAAACATAAAATCAAAAAGAGGTCATACCTAGCTCCTCATCCCAATCCTCTCCCTCTGGCAGTGGGAGATCAGGGTCACCTCTAAAGTCAGTCCCCGCATACGACCAATCCTCGACCACGATCAGTTGGCGGTGGAGCCACCCAAAGAACTCTGGCCTCCAAGACATTTGTTGGCCTCCTCCCCCTCTAGGCATCAATGCTGCCCAACGAGCCATTCTCGGCTCTCGCGGCACCAGATCAGGTAAGAAGGCCCCTTGGCCCTGAAAGATTGGTAACTGTTCCAAAATGGACGTCACCAAAATAGAACCATACCCAAACTGCTGCAGTTTGCCTCGCTTACCTTTTGTAAGCTGTCTCTTCATGTTGGTAGTCCCCGCTTTGGCCCAATCAAAGATAGTCGGATTCAGACACTCTGTGGCCAATATGAGTTGGTTCTTTGTTACCTCGTGGGGTGCCTGCGCCCCCACAGCCCATGTGATGGTAAATAACACTACTTTGAGTGTTAGATCCCGAATAGTGGTGATATCCACCTTTGAGCTTCCGGATCCAAATTGTGCCCCTAGGCACACCCATTCCATCACCTTGCCCATATTCTCACCAGATGGCCTGCTACTTGTCAATAGGGTCATCGGCTCTCTGCATGACAGTCCCGTGATGAAGTAGATGTCAGATACATCCAGTTCCAACACTTGATCTCGTATACAGAACACTTGCTCGTGTTCGTCCCAAAGATTGATCAAGTACCGCAAGAGCTCCGGTTGAGCTCGTAGGTAAGGCGTCAGGAAGTATTTTTTTAGCTTGCAATTCCTAAGGGCTTCCATGCAGCCTTCGTCTGCTATGACCAATTCATCCACTCTATCATGCTCCCTTTCCTTCCATTGGATCACTATTTTGTTCGTTTTCCTGCAGCCACAAGATCAAAATACATTAATTAGATCTTTGGTAACCTAAGAAATGGATTAAAATGCATTTAAAATGTTAAAATTTGAAAAAAAGGATGTGCTCGGCCATTGTCACGGGCCTTTGGGATAAAAAGGCCCATTGGCGCGGGTCCATGCCCGATACCTGCGCCAGTGGGCGCAGCCCTAATTTTTCAAAGTCCCTCCATAGAGGTCGATGGATCAAGCAAAAATGACTAAAAAATGGTCTAAAATGGAGTACGAGAAGGTACCTCTTACCTAGAACTGACGGCGCTCCGAATGGTCGCACGGATTTGTCGCAATCGTCACCCAAAGATCGCACACCAAAAGCACTACTGTCGCTCTCCAATGAGGTGAAAGTAAAAAGTAATTTTTGTTTTTACCATTTTGACATGTTTATAGCTTTTTTAACCCTAAATCGGTTTTAAAAGTCATTTTTATGAATATTTTAATATAGTTTTGTCGAAAATGGGTTTTACACTTATTTTTGTGCAACAACAGGTTCTTATGTGACTTAGACGGTGAAACGAGTTGTATTTCATACTTTTTCGGACTCTGTAAATACACGAAAAAGACATTTTGGAGTCATCTTTCTGCTCTTTTCTGTCTCTCTAAATATGAAAAGAATGCCGAGTTATTCCTCTCGACTCGCTAAACGTAAATGAGAGGTGGTCGTCTTTAAACTCTTTTCTGACTGTATAAAGACGAAAAGATTGTAAGGCCCTTGTCATTTCAGGTTCATTAACGATGACGAAATGACGTGGTTTCGATTGATTTTTTACTTTTTCAGGTCGAAATCACTAATCATGAAAAGTACTCCTCGATCGTAATGGTCGGCCAATTCTTTCGAGAATTGTTTATACTTTTTCGGGCTCGAGAGACACAACTCTACGAAAAAGGACACCCTTGGTGTTTACTTTTCCACTGTCTTTTCAAACTCTCTAAACATGAAAAGACGCTGAGTTCTTCCTTTGTCAGACTCGTTAAAACTTGATGACATTGGATTTCGTCGAAATGGCTTTTTACAAGCATATGCTATCCCCGTCAAGCTTGTGATTAAAAATAACTGGGGTACTCGCCAGAAATGGTGGGTAAAATGGAACCAGAATCATTGTCGTGTCGGTAATATGTCGCTCTTGAACATGGCACTTGTCTACATCTGTGTCTGGGTGGGGGCATCTCATCTCATTTTTCACTTGCTTCCGTGGGTTTGGGTGATTCTGTTTGACCTCTCATCTGCTCGTTGCCTTGTCACCATGACCTTTGATCATTTGATGTCAAATACTGCCAAGTCCACTGTCGTGCCGCCAATATGTTGAAGAGAAGTTGACCTCTGCGAAATAATCAACCTCCCTCTGATAACTCACACAATCCTGATTCACAAAACATATTATCCTCCTCTGTCTCGCGTCGATGATGTGGGAAACACTATGGCCCACCTTCGATCAAGGTCGCTTCCTGTCGACTTCAGCTCATTATCCAGGAAGTTGGCCTAGAGACTCCTTTCAGGTGCCTTGGAACCTGCATGCCTCAATGGCAGGTTCTTCATGTTTGACGTGAGGTTTTGATCATTGGCCTCCGATCGAATGATTCTACAGGTGTTCGATGCCGGCTCACTGATTCGCATGCCATAGATTGTACCTATAGTACCTTGAGGACCATTGTCATTATTGGTGGTACCTCTCACGTCTGTTAACAACTTTCACCATTGGCTAGTAATCAGACGATGTTCCTGCATGTTCGACTTCGACTCATATATTCGCATGCTTGAACTTGTACTTTGTTCGGGTCGAGTTGGAGCGCAAGACCCTGGATTTTGTCTGTTGGGATCCAGGTTGCGATTTTGTGGATTATTATGATTATTACATGACTCATTCACTGGATGGCCGCGACCATGCCTGAGTCTATTTATCGATCCTCACTGGATGGCTGTGTCCATACCTTGGATCTAGATTTTTATGTACTCTGCTATGGATGGCTGCGCCCGTACCACATATATCATGTACTCGAGATATCAGTTGTACTTCGCCACACAGGTTTTCCGCGGTAGTGTTTTTGGTTGGACATGTTCTTGTAAAGCATTTCACCCCTCTCTCTCTCTTGGGCCTCATGCTTTAGGGGGCATCTGTTACACAACAATTTGTCACCGTCCCTGTTACCCCTCTCCTGCATCTTGGAGGACTCATTCCGGGACCTACGAGAAGTGACATGACTTGCAAACTCTTGCATTACATTCCCCTGAACTTGAACTTCATTTGCCCTGAAGACATCTCCTGCTAAAAACCCATAAAAATAGCCGTTTTCCCATTGGCACGGTTCCACAGTGCAGCACTCGCGCCAATAGGGGAAATCCTCTAAAGGGGGTGCGCCAGTTGGTGCTCTGTCACAGAGTCGCACTCGCGCCAACCATAATGAGTAGTGTTTTTTAACAAACCAACAGTGGAAGATTCATCCTAACCAACTCCTGGACTGAATCTATCTTGAGTTGGGTGGTTTGGCTTTGGATCTCCATAGAGAGGAAGTGGCTTGCCACCTCTCATGGAAGCTTCTTTAGTGATAAAGCCAATCCCATGAATATTGTGGATGATCCCAACCCCCCCTCCTCAATCTATAAAAGCTTGTCCATTTTCCTTGGTAAGCTAGTTCTAGAGATTCAGAATTGTCAAGTTACCAAGAGCTTCATGCTGCAAGAGCCTTCTTCATTCCCATAAGGCCAAATCTAAGTAAGGAGATTCTTATCTAATAACCAAGGAGAGAGAAGCTTGTTCCTATTCCCAACAAAGCTTTGCAAGACATGTGCTGCTGATCACCCAGCCAAAGGAGGATCTGACATCAGAACTATGGTTGTATTCTTCTTTGTTTATCATTAGTAAACAACTATTGTTATGGTTCCACTCTTATTGTTCTTTGTGATAATGATGAGTTATATCCTTTTTGACTGATATATAGTTGCATCTATTGGATTTTATGCTTGTTTTTGTGTCGTTCTTTGTATGTGCAGGTGTCCATTCACAGAGATCGTGGGGATCGTGATCTGCCGGAGCAAAGGAACGAGAGTGTCAACTCTTCTACAAGCACTAGTGTTGGAATCCAGGTAGGCCCTCATCATTGGTCTTTGATTTGCAATTAGGAACTTGCATGGTAGCGTTGTATGATTGTTTCTAGACCCAATCTGGGCTAGTAGGGATTGCCTCTGTCCGTAGAGGGGATTTACCTCCTCAACAACAAGCTCAGATGACAAACAGACAGAAGAACCAATAGTACGACATGACCAGTCATTGGTTGAAAATATAGTTTCTTGTGAATGGTATTCTACAATAGCTCAATTTTTGCTGAAGGTAGAAGTTCTTCTAGGCCTAAGTTCAAGACAAGACAGGACTATTAAGCTCAGGGCAGCCAAGATCTGTATCCATGAAAACTGGCTGTATTGGAGAGACCCATCTGGAATCCTTTTGAGATGTCTGGACAAAGAATAATCTATGGAAGTCATGCATCAGCTTCATTCCAACATATGTGGAGGACATCACTATTGGAAAACCACAGCCCAGAAGATCCTCAGGGCTGGGTATGATTGGCCCACTTTGTTTTCTGATATATTTTCATTTGTAAAATCTTGTGATAGGTGCCAGAGGTTTGAAGGAAAACAATAGTTGAAGTCTTTACCCTTAAAGCCAATACATGCCAGCGGCCTTTTCCAGCAGTGGGGTTTGGATTTCATAAGGGAAATTAATGCACATTCCAGAGGCCAGAACAGATGGATCTTAGTAGCCACTGACTACTTCACTAAATGGATTGAGGCCATCCCTACTAGGAAAGCTGATCACCATGTGGTCATGAAGTTCTTGACAGAAAACATTTTCACTATGTTTGGCTGCCCACACAAATTGGTTATAGACAATGCAGCAGCCTTCAGGTGAAAAGAGTTGGTGGACATGTGTGACTCAATGGGCATTAAGCTAGTTCATTCCACCTCTTATTACCCTCAAGGTAACGGTCTAGTAGAATTATCCAACAAGAGCTTGATAAGGATAATCAAAAAGCTACTGGAAGACAACAAAAGGAACTGGGATTCCAAATTGAAGTATGCATTGTGGGTTGACAGGGTAAGCACTAAGAAATCCATAGGGAATTCTCCGTTCAAGTTGGTATATGGCACTGAGGTTGTATTCCCAATCCAGTTGAGCCTCCCTATGGAAAAATTCTTACAGGAAGAGCAAAATGAGGAAAATGACATGGCAAAGAGGATTAGTGACTTGGTAGAAGTGCATCAAATCAGGGATCAACTGATTGAAAAGTCTATAGCACATCAAAAGAGAATCAGGGAAGCCTTTAACAAAAAGGCAAAGATGGATAATTTTCAGATTGGAGACTTAGTTCTTAAATGGGATGCACTGAAGGAAAAGAAAGGCAATCATGGGAAATTCGATGCTATGTGGATTGGACCTTTTGTCATTACTTAGAACCAGGGGAACAACACTTTCATGCTGTAAAGTATGGAAGGAGAAACAATTTTTGATGGCCTAGTAAATGGGCGATTTTTGAAGAATTATGTTGTTTAAGGCCTTTAGGCTTCAGCATTGTAAATATGTTCTTTTACAAGTTTTAGTGTAGGCTTAATTAGACTCCATGCCCAATGGAACACTACGAAATATTGTTAATCTTGTTTTTATGTGTAAGTCAGCGGTCTACGGTTCTTGAAATCTCACAGGGAGGATCTCATCCCTAGAAGGAGCCAATGTTATCTCTGCTATGCAATGCTGATTTTCTAAGCTTAGAGACAAGCTTGGTCTACTTAGTTGTGCTCAAAAGGATTCCACATCGGTCACTTTCTCTTTTCTTCCTTTACCCTGCTTATCCTCCTCCATCTCCGTTTCCCCTGTTTGCCTCCTAAACCTGGCAAAATAACCCCTTTTGACCTTAGTCTCAAGTGAAAAGCCCAAACCCACCATAGAACCTCACCCATATGACCTCATGTGCTCATAAACCCCTCGCTGAATCCCCACCATTGATTAGTCCCCGCCAATCCAACAGCTCTCATCGTGCCTGATAAAGTGACCCACTCGATCATTTCCCACTATCAAATCATCTCCACTAGGATCTGATGGTCTTCGCTCTCATCGCATTGGCAATTTGATCGAACGTTAGCATGCGATGAGAGCGGTTTTCTCTCTCATATGCCACTACGTGTCGATTGCTAAATGAAATCGCGCGACCCCTGGCATTTATCAGTTAGGGCTCGAAAGCGGTGCAATGAATACCATTTATCGCCTAAATAATCTGCCCCACTCGTTAAACGCCCGCGCAACTCTGTTTCCCTATGACCGTCTGATCTTTCCGCTATAGATTTGATGGCCCCAATTCACCCTACTCTCACCTCGATTGGTAACCTCCGTCGAGACATCTCCACCGTCCATTTCCTCGATCCGATGGCGATTCTTCCCGCTCATCCAAATCGTCCACTTGCCCTTGTATTCCACGCGCTCTGACCATTCTATTTTCCTGAAGATGGAGATAACCAGTTTTCCAGCATCAGTCATAGTTAGACTCCCAACCACCATATTTAACCGAAAGGATGGCTAGGGGAGAAAAGGACAAGCACGACCCTGTAACTGAATTTATCAGTCATGAACTCCACTGGTACAAGCACTCCAACCGCCTAAAAGGATAGCACAACACCTGAACAGATCATATTCATCCAATGAAGCAAGCAAACACGTTCAGAGACTCCATCAGGCAGTTAAATGTGGTTGGTGGTCAATTAACCTAAATGGCCAAGTGCCCTTGCAATGTAAATCTATAAATACCTAGAAGAAAGATGTAATTAGGGTTGGCATCTGATGTAAGGTTCAACTTCTGGAGACTGTAGATATTTTTTCACTTGCAGTGTCTCATCTTCATTTTCAGCTAATACAAGCTTCTTTTGCTGTTAACTGCTCACTTTCCATTTCCCTCTGGTCTAAGCTTGTACCTGATATGCTGTGTTCTTGATCTCTTGATGTTTATCACTAGATAACTGTCATCTTATCTCTGTGCTAGAATCTTGTATGCATCATTGAATAAGTTACTCATGTTTCTTTCTATCTAATGTAGGAGAGCTGTCATTCTATGTTTGCATTAGTAGATTAGATTTACAGGTTTCTTTACTAGTTGCAGCTGGCCATCACATGGTCTTGTGCATCTGCTAGTGTGGTTAGTATTCTTCATATTCACCTGATATCTAAACTGTGAGCATTGGTGGTCTAAAGCCTTGTAGTCTGAGGGTGTTCACGCATGTCTGGAGTGAAACAAAGTAGAAGTGGTTATCTAGCTTGAACCAAACCATCAACCCTTCCATTAAACCTGCAACAATAGTTGAATTTATATGTTACCAGGCATCTCCGAGCTATAACCTAGGAGAGTTTCTTGGAATCCTAATAGTACTATCCAAGCCTACTAGAAGTGGAGAAACACCAGCTATGAAAACTTATACTTTGAATATCATAAACTCATTGTGCACATTACCGTTTCCTGTATTGAAAAAATTGTGATAGGATGTATCTTTTATGTGTGTTCAACCGACTAGAGAAGAGTGAGATGATATGTATAAATCTGGGTCAAAAATAGGAAATTTAGGCAATCAATATTTATTGAAGGTCTGAACCTTAATTGAAATCTCTTCATAGACAGAGAAGCTAAAGTTTTCCCAGTGTGTCATCAAGCATTGTCGCTACTACAACACTCTCCAAAATTTCCTTACATGCAAATTTTGGAGCCTATTATCACCATCCTATCTAGTGTTACTTAATCATAAAATGTCATATCATGTTATTATATGAGTTTCAAGTGTCCTTGAATGATATTAAGTGTTGTTGCATTGATTAGAACATCCTTAGTTGCATTTCATGGTCATAACATATTTGTTGTTGTAAAATGACACTTTTGCGTTGCAGTCATACACACTTCACTCATGGTACCTGGGGAATGTGTAAAAAGTGGCATTTTAATGTATATTTATCATTTTTCAAACTCGCATACTTTTTCTCAATGAGTTGGTATGAGTCACACATGGTTTTACTTTTAAACTCATCCTGGTTGCCCCTTTCCTTATCACCCAGACTTAGACAAATTTCGGTTGCAAAACGAGCTCACTAAGGCTAAGTGTTGGATTGGTTTGGGCTAACCTAGGTTTGATCTATACTACACACCAAGAAAACCCTCAATCACTGGCCCTTTTGACAATGACCTGCAAGTAGATCATAGTCTCACCCGAAGTTACTATGGGAGGATGTAGAACGAGGTTTCTGTAGCCTTGAAGGATGTGGAGATGTGGTATTATGATGTTTTCTTATTCTTAACATTCATAAATTACATCACCACACTACATTAACTACTTAAACATATCATATAAAGCCATAAATCACCACCGTGCTTAAATAAAGTGCAACTATAATAAATTGCTACGCTAAAAAAGATAGTAAGCAAATATACACATGAAGATACCAATTTTACCGTGGTTCACCCCATTGTGGGGCTACATCAACAATAAATATTGCTTATAATAATAAAACTTGTAAAAAAAATAGTTCTTGGCCTACACACTAAGCTGCAAGCTGTTTTCACACTTAGCTGTAGACTCAGGCCTCTGCGCACTCAGCTGCAGAGCCTCGCCTCTCTCCAAAGTACAAATCACAACAATACAACCATAACGCTGATCTAAATCATAAATATGATTCTCTTCTTTATTACTTTACCCTATATATACTATTAGATAAAGGGTTATATCATCACATACCATGTTCCAAATACCATGGAATCCCTAAAACAAGCTACTATGGTCTGAAAACCATTGATCTCTTACAAAATTGTGTTCTTTTACAAAAAAGGAGGGGCTTCACCCAATCCCAAAGCCCTTATACCATGTGGTATATTCCAACTTGTCCATTGCACGGTCCACTTCGTGTTCCGCTGCTCTACTACGAACTCCAATGCATGCTCCGCTACGCATTCCACTCCATGAAATGCAGAGTTTTTTCCAAAATATAGGCTAAGTCGGGTTGCACCCAACACTAAGAGCACATGAGCACACTTCGAATCCTTGTTGAGAGATCCTTCATTGTTTATAAGTGTTCCATGTACCATCCAAGAGCACAAAGCACACTGCTTAATCCATCATTCAACTTCCTTGTTCCAAACTACACCCTTCAAAAACCAAGCCTTCCTTTGAGTGAACTCCTTTGACCTGAAGGAATGCGCCCTCCTTTGGAGCACTCCTTAAACATGAAGGAATGCACCCTCCTTGAGCACATGAGCACACCTCTAAGGCCTTAAGCTCGACCCTTCATCCTTCCATAATGTGACATGTTCCCTCTTGAACCTTTGAGCGCATGAGAACACTTCGAAGGCACGAAGATTCATCCTTTAGCCTTCAGACTTACACCATGTGCCCTCTTTGGTTTCTTAAGCACATGAGTGCACTTTGAAGGCATGGAGGTTTATCCTTCAGCCTCCAGAATTTCTCCATGTGACCTCATTAGTTTCCTTTGAGCACACTCTATTGAAACAAAGGAATGCAGCCTCCTTGAGAGCACTCCTTTGACCTGAAGGAATGTGCCCTCCTTGAGCGAACTTCTTTGACTCGAAGGGATTCACCATCATTGGTTTCTTGAGTGCATGAGAACAATCTGAAGGCATGAATCCTCATCCTTCAACCTTCAGGAGTCTGCCCTGCACACTCTTTCTCTCCCTTGAGTGTACAATGCAGTTGGGAAGCCCAAAGCCTTCCTCGTCATCCTTCGGACTTGCGACATTCACCCTGCCTTGACTACCTTATTCCCTTTAGAACATGAGCACGCAACAAAGCCTTGAAAATTCCCTTCTTTAACCCTTCAACCTTTCAAAGTGTGCCCATGTGATTAGAAGCACCTTTGACTCTTTTGAGTGCACCGAAAAGGTATAAATATAAAATATGCGTAAAACATGGTATATTAGGAGATTTTTAAGCTAATAGTTGCTTGTAATGGTGATTATAGAAGCAAGTATTCTAGGCACCTCATATCAAGAACACACGAGGAGGATTAGGCAAAGATGATAAACAAAGGAAGCATGAAAAGAACCAAGAACACAATTGAACTTGATGATCAATGCACCTCATTGTCACTCACTACATCATGGTTTTCAAATTCTCAAATTTGCCCAAGAGTAGTGACTATTAGAGCCTCTTCCCTAGGCCATAGAAGATCTAAGAGCTGAATAATACCCTCCCCATTTTGTAGTTCTTGGAAAGATATTTCAAATGGTATATGGAAGTCCAAAAATGGATTTCTAGAGCAGAAGATAAAGAATTTTGAAGGTCTACCTTGGAAAAGCCCAACAAACCAAAAAATGGCTAAGTATGGAGGGAAAATCGCAATTGGCAATCGAGTATTAGCAGATTCATAGGGCTCACACTTAAGGATTATCGGCGGTTCTCAGCGCTAAAGGCCAATATCACAATCCCGCAAATTGGCTGTCGTTGGAGGCATGTAGTCACTTCATACTCCAAGAACTTGCAGGGGTCGATCTGTGATATAATGTTGTATCACCAGGAGAGGACTAAAATAGTTTAACACAAGAGGAGTGGACAAAACAGGGATGGCCGACCCCCTTTCTCTCTCCTCCACATGGCATCGACGATTGGTGATCAACGGATCGATGGGGTTTCAACTTAAAAATACCTGTAAACCACCGATATCACAATAAAGTGGTATATCGCTGGGGGGTCGAGAAAACCAAATACAAAGGAAAAGCATAAAAAAATAGGGTTGGGAAGGCCTTTTTCTCTCTCCTCGAGGGGACCACATGGTGAACTTTGATTGGTACTCAGATCAGACATGGCAGCTGATGTCACCAATGATGTGGCAGTACAAATGACAAGTGGCAGTACGGAGGGCACGTGGCAGTACAAATGCTAACATGGAAGGCATACACGTGTCACTCAGTTTCTACTTTTTTAGGGGTCCTATGGGGCCATTTCTAGGTGACATGTGTCACCACTCACATGGTGACATGTGGAAAAGATGACATCGTCCTGCATATCGGCGATGGTAACTGCTTATCAAAAAAACTTAAGGGAAAGTGTATTCAGCACCAGATGTGGGATTTCAATTGTGATATGAAAAAGGCCCCCCCAGATGATATGTTCCAAAGGCTATATTTCATAAGGTTCTTGCGTCGAGGATATCGGTCGACACAGTGTAAGGGGTTAGTAAAGGTTTTTCATGTAACAGAGGAAAGGGCCCCTGCATGACAATTGAAAGCCTTAACGCCCAAAGGACTAAGTGCTCAGTTCAAGCCCTTGATCACATAAAAGAAGAAGTGGAAGGGGGTTGCATTCCCAAGGGTGTACAGGGCAGTCAGGGTTACCTATTTCACAGTGTTCCTATGTTAAAAGGCCAGCGTTCGAAAGGCTCCTAGGTACTCCATGAAACACGACACCAGACTTTTCAGGGCACCGATATTATCTAAGATAAAGTTAAAAAGGTGAATGAGTTGGTAGCTGTTTCAGAGACTGTTAAAGACTGAGAGTGACCTGGAACCGGCCGAGAGAGGATTATCCATGACTTAGCAAGAACATGCTAGCACCAAGGGCCAACAAAGAAGAGTTGCATGAAGATATTTCTAGAAACCATCATTTCAGTTGTGATGGATTAATTCCATTTGTTGTTTTGATCATTGTATTGTTATTTTGTTTTGCTTCCAAGAAAGGAATATACCTGCTGTAATATTTAGAGTATTTATGTTGAGACATCCATTCATACAGATAACTGTAAAGAAGATATTTCTGTAACTGATTTTCTTACCCTCCCTCTCATTATAAAAGGGATGAAGGAACATTGAAGAAAGGTTCTGAATTCTAGAAAAAAAAACTGCATGTGCTTCTAAAGTTGTATGGATTCCAAATCTAGATATTTCTTAATATGAATGAAATAATGGTGATTCCCATTTTCGAGTATTACAGTATGTTGTTCCTATGTTAAACTTCCATTATGTTCGCATTTCCTCTCTGATTTAAAGCAACTATAGCTGCCAAAAATATATCTTATTTTCTTACAAATTCAGTGGTGAGATTATATTTCCTGAAATCATAACATTCACTCTTCTTACATCCACCTGTCTATCTTTAGCTTATATAAGTATAGAACTCTTGATGTTTAAAGCTCTATGTGATGAGTAATTATTCTGTTTCTCTCCTTTCATTATTCTACAAAATCTGATTAAACTGTAAGTCCTTGATTACTCGGCCTCCACTTGTTTTTGCCTTATCCTTGTGAGTTGTATATGTGAAATGATACCAGAAATATATGACTTATATCCTTGGATGAAGGAACCAACCCATGATGTTGTGTATATTTGTATATTTGTAATTAATATGTGTAGAAGATGCATATGATTCCTTCGGTTTCTTGAGGATCATATGAGATACATAGAATTTAGATGTGCTCAGGCACTGGTCTGGTAAGAAATCCAAGTTTGTCTCAGGGAGAGACAACACACCCCAAATAATCCAAGAGTGAAGACCCTTTGGAAGGTGAAAACGCCATGATCAGAAGATAAAGAAAGAGAAAAGATAGAGTGGCAGTCCATGGCATTAGTGACTATTAGGCCCAGTCATCAAAGATAGTGACATGTCAAGTCTCATCATATGATGATGTGGAAGTCATGATTTAGTATTATAATAATTGTAAAATACAAAATGTAATGTGTGGAAGTCCAAGAGTCATATATGGAATGTGGAAAGTCACTTAGTCATATATGGACAAAATGTCTTTAGGAGAAGTCCAAAAGTCATATAGAGAAGTCTAAAAGAGATTGGAAGTTCAAGAGTTGTGTAGAAGTCCAAAGGACACATTAGAAGTCCAAGATTCATGAGGGTAATTCAAGAGTCATGGGATATGAAAGGTCATTCCTATTATTATAAAAGCAACATCATAACTCAATCAAAGGGCTTTTGGAGGCTTAAGCTTTGTAGAGCTAGTCTTGGCTTCCCTGCTTGCCATAGGAGAGAAAAACTAACTGTTCGAGAAGCGAGGAATGGCTTAATGTTCCACTATTTGAACTAGTGTTTAGCATTGTAATTGATGTACTTGGATATTTCACCTTATAATTGAAGTCCTTTGAGCCAACCCATTTTCATGGATGCATAGAAAATGTTTTAGGAAAATTCTTGGGATGTTTATGGTATATGGTGTGTTCATATGTACTGGAGAAATTGAACTATTTTAGTGGCTTTGGTACTCATCTTGTTGAATGTGTGTTGTATTCCATTTAATACCGTTGTGTGAACTATTTTGCTAAAAAATATTTCCATGCTCTCGTGTGCCTCTTCTAGGATAGTATTATTACTTTCCTCTTAGAGAATCACTTCTTTTCTCCCCTCATGAAGGTTTCCTTTTGTTGGAAATGTATTCACTACCGGGGGGGGGGGGGGGGTGAATTAGTAGTGATCTAGTAAAATTATTTTTAAATTAAATTTTCAATTACTGCAACATAATATTCATCCACCCATTAGTAGATAAATCATATAGAAAAACATATGATAAAATGAGAAATAACCAAAGAATCATCACAAGAGAACATAAGATTTTTTCTTGTGGAAAATCCTTCTCGAGAAAAAAACCACCTCTCTGTAGCTGTGCTGCTCAATAATTAATATTCATCGGACAAGAATTCAATTACATTGAATATATATATATATCTTATATATATATATATACTATATAATATATATATATATATATATAATTGGCTACTATAATAGAGAACTATGACCCTCTTCTACGACTCTACAAACACCCATATGATCAACAAGCCTTTCCCAACACCCATTGGACTTCTGAAAAAACGTGTTCTATATACTATCTTCACTGGAGTGCCCACCCCACTCATCTATGTGACCCTCGTTTCAAAATATTTCATATTGGATTCAATCTGAATCGTTCGACCAACTCAAATCAATATAGAAAACTCACTAAAAACCAATTTGCACAACCCACTCAATCACTACAACAATCTAGTCAACAATAATGAAGCAAATACAAAATATAATATGATGATAACATGATAAGAAATAATGAAGGAAATGATCCATAGTCCTTTCTACTTCGTTTCCATACTAGTTCATAAGATATAGGCTAAAACAATGTTCCACTGCCATCTTCTACTACTGTAATCTGCTAAAGGTATTCTAAATAGATCCCTCCATAACTTGTACACACAATTCTTCACTCACTCACACTCTCCAATCTCTCATCACCACCATCATTTCTTCTCAAGTGAACCAACCAAATAGAATCATAAGCTCCATCTCTTTGTAATCTTCTATAATGCTTAAAATAATTAATTCTAATTCTATAGTGGAGCTATGTTCATATGTTGGAAATTGTTCGGTTCAATGTTTCTTGACCCAATCAAGTCACTAACTTCATTTACTAATGAATATTATCTTTTATCATCTTCTATAAGCACAATAACTTTTTTATAACCTTCACATGATGAGTCCCAAACAATACAAGCTAGAAAAGAAAATAAAGAATTGATGAGCGCGAGGAATGCAGAGGGATTGCTTCTCTGAATCTCGTTCGTACCCATTATCTTGAGCCAAATTGACTAAAACTTGCATTCACTCCCATGTGGTATGTTTCCAAATGACTGTATTTTTCCAGTCACTCCCTTCACCCATCCTCCATGCGAAAGTGGCAGAGGATTAGGAAAACTCATGCCAAATCAGTGTAGAACCTGATCAAACTTGATCCACTTCTTGACATCCTTCTGTAAGACCTCAGGGACCCACTTTATCCATTGTAATACTCTAGTAATCCATTGTGGCTGCTCCATCATCATCAGAAGTCAGACTAGGTTGACTTGAATGCGATCCATCAACTTCTCCAACACTCAAGCTATCAAGCTCCTCCATAACCACTCCAACATCTACAACCATCAATAGTAGACCCTATAACTAATCATACAAGATGAAAACCATCCATACATACATCGAGTACCATAAACATGACTTGAAAATCCCTAGTACTGTTAATTAGGTGTAGTAGCTCCACAAATTTCCAAAACATTCACACACCAACCAACAACCTGCACTAACATCTACAATCATCAAGCTAAGCCCTGCAACCATTGTACAAGCCAAAGCACCATCTCATAATCATAATCCCAATAATTATACCAATCAACCATGTAGAATCTCATCCATACAAATACACATCAGGGATCATAAACCAATCAACCATGTGCTATATAACCAATCACATACTACTAGGTTAACATCAATGCCAACAAAAAACAATGCAGCCTCCAACACCAATGCTTCTAGGTTGACATTACTGCCAACCAACCAACTAGGCCATACTGCCAACAAACTCCCCTTTTAACATTAATGACAACCCCAGGTAAACAAACAACTTTGGATTTGAAAAACTCCTCATTCACTCGCCCTTTGACATCAATGGAAAAGGTATTCCCTCATCTAAGGAGTCATATCTGAATAGACACTACTCCCCTTGGAAACTAGTTGTATCTCAACAAGAAGCAAGAATCATAACAATCCACATAGTGTGGGTAGAAACATACCATAACTGGAAAACATAACAACACATCATATACATCAGGAAGGTCAGATATAATGCATATACAGAAAATAAAACTCCTCATAGAAACATGACATCAAGCAATAAAAGTAATAACTCTCTCTCTCTTGAAGAAACAACAATAAACTCTCCATGACCACCAATCTCAACTAGCAACAACAACACTCAAATAAAAAAAAACATGAGCAATAATATCATACAAAACTCTCTCCATCAACATCATAGCATAACCATTTGAAACATCAATATAAGTGAGAAACAACACATCATAAGTATTAATAGCAGAAACAACTCTCTACTCAGCAACACCAACTATAACAACCTCACTCTCCTCCAAACTGAAATCAACATAGAGTACTGACAACAATGACAAACCATATCTGATCAGTAGTAGAATACTAGATATGCTCCCCCTAAGCATCATCATCCTATAACCAATTCCTTCTAGTTGAAGGCTACAACTCAAGGACCAAGGGACTGAATATACAATATGATTGATATACATTACTTGATTGAAACAATACACATGATCCCACATGAGTGACTTCCCTCATCAATGAATACTAGACATCAAAACTCTCTCTCCAGCATGACCGTGACCGATGATACACAATACAATGTAATACATGTTTATATGCAAGTCTACAAAATGACTATGACATGATATAAAATAGCCCAAATATGGCTGCAACAAATCATAACAATGTCAAATTTTCATGACTCATAATCTTCCTATCACCAACTCATGACAACATAGACTCAATGACATGAACACATGATTACATCGCTTCATAAACAATATATATGACTGAAACTGATGAAGTACAATATGAATCATGTGGTTGTTACATAATACTCAACATTTTCAACACGTGACTAAGTCTCATGCCTCTCACTGAGACATACTCAAATTAGCTCCTTGACCAACACTACAAAATTTTAGGGCAATCAAAAAAATGGTGAGTGATCAACAATATAAAAATGTCATCATGCATAAAACCATACATGTACACAATATAATGATGAGTCCCATCAATAGGCATATTTTTAAGATCATTATGCCATCCTCCAGCCTTAAAACTATCATTCTCTCACATTAATTCATTTTTTGTTATATCATGCCTAGTAAGAGGAGTAAAATGTGTTTTTCATAGTATGTGCCATAATGTGGTTTAATTGCACAAAAAAAAGCATTTTTGAGCCAATTACTATGCAGGGGCCTGATGGATGTTGGGACAAGAAAAAGGTATGATTTCTCTTCATTAAATGCCTCATTTATCATTCATCCTTATAATATTATCTCCGTTTATAAATTAAAATGAGGAAACTATCAGTTAAAGTTGGAAGAAACTATTTGGTGATAGAATAGGCAAATTTAGTACGAAAAACTGATTCTTTGCTATCTTTGTATGCAGAAATGCGATTGGGAAAAAGCTGTTTGGTTGGTAGGACAACACGAGGCCATAAAGGGGAAAAGCCACAACGTCTGGGGTAGACAAGGGAGCGGAAGATCAGTTCGAACACTCCTATTTTATCATATGATCAGATTTTATATTGCGAAATCCTCAGGATCTCCTGATCTTGAGGATTCGCTTCTATCCAAGTTTCTCTTTTATGTTATAGAGGGCTGAAAGACAAATAGATACAATTTCAGAGTTTTAATTTGTAATTATTATTTTTTAAGAAAAAACACTATTAATTTAGTGACTCTGTCAGCTGTTACTTTGAAGTTAATGAAATAAGGTTGCATTTGATACATCTTCGTATTTTGAGTTTTTATTAAGCAGAGGCTTCTAGTGACTCTGGGCCTAGTCACAAGAAGTTCCACTGCTCCTTTGTGTTATAATTTTATATTCAGTCTTTGCAATTGATTTAATGTTCAGTTATTTCATTTATCTTGAAGATTTGTGATATTGATTTATACTGATGTTCAATTAGATTTATATTGAAGCTGTGAGATATACTTAAGTAGCACCTTGATTAGAATGAGTGAATGCATTTTTGATTGTCGTTCATTTGAATAGATGTTATTGTAGATCTTGAGATACAAGACTGATTAAATTCTATGGATTGCAACATAGAATGTTTATCATTTAGGAATCCTTTATCATTGTTGTTGTTCACTTACCAATTGCTGTTCAATTACTGATTGTTGATTGTTGTTCATTTATTATTGATGTCCAATTGAGTAATTCAGATTGAATTGGGTTATTATAGATTGGTAGTTTTGTTCGATAATCGTATTTGATTTAATTGATTAAGTGTGATTAGTCTTAAGCTCATTTGAATGATTCTCGGTGTAATTCTCATTTGCGTTCAGTCGCAATTGGTTTCGGAACAAGTTGAATATAATTACATAAGTGTGTTGTGAGCATTTCTTTCATAGATAGTTCTTTTCAAAGTTGTGTGAATTGAATTGAAGAATTAGCCTTTAATGATTGCAATGATTCATCATTATATAACCTCTAGCTTCATTGCACATACTGTGTTGGCACTCTTGAAATAGAAAGACTTACCTCGGATTGAAAACTAATGTAGGGATTAATATTTCATGTAAAAAGACATCTTAGTGAACCAAAAATAGAGACAACCAGGACACAATCTAGGGGATTTTTCCACCTCCATAACTCTCTAACTCGGCTTGGGATTACAACATCCTCCCTCACTAGCTCAAATTCATTGGCAGCCAAGTGACTCCTAGTCCAAGTGAAGCTCAAGGGGGGACAAGATCCACCATTTCCGAGATCAAGGAGGGAATCACTCCTAATTTCAAGGGAGCTTCTATCAAATTCCCTTTTTTATAAATAAAAAGGAAGAAAATCTCATTAGGATTTGAAGTTTTTGTTCATATAGGTGTAGCTATTTAGCATGAAGCTTGACATTCCCACCTTGAACTTTTATGTGATGTATGAGACCTTTAATTTTTGATAATGAGAAGTTGGATTTTAAGTTCCATCCGAGTTATTTTCAGAGGGATGAGACCCTGGGGTTCAGGCCCAAACCAGAGGCTTTGGTCCCTTTTTTTGCACTTATGTTTTGTTCTTGATTCCAAGTAGTTTGTAGTTTCTTTCATTTAAGTAGAGATTAAGCTATTAAGACCTGTGGTTGCAAGCTTCTTCCTCACCTCTCTCATGGGAGAATGAGTGGAAGGATTTACAACCTCAGTCCAAAAATATTTTGTTTGTTATTTCTTGGAAATAGATGAATGTTAGTTGTTCTTCTTTACATTTTATTTCTATAGCTTAGAAGTCATATTAGTGATTAGTGTTATGGCATAAAATAGATGTTATTTAAATTCAACTCATCTTTTCCATCATAATTTATCTAATTTTGTTAATGATCAATGGATGTATACATGTGATTGATTTCATGGATGTGTTGATCTGCAAGGAAGGGCACCTTCACCACTTCCATATTGAACTCCTTCATCTTCTCTTTCAACCTTCAATTATGTCCCAAAAATCTGTTTCCACAAGTCATTTTTCCTAGTATATCGTGAGCATTCATCCTAGTGTAAAACACACCTCTAAGAGGTCTTGAACTTGGATAGGGGCTCAAACCAACCTCCCTTAATTTGCTTCAGCCTCCATCGACCTCTTCATAGACTCAAGACATCATTCTCACCCTCAAAAGCCACTTGGAAACCCTCCTGTAGCAGCCACCTATAGCAAGCCTGTAGCACCACGTTCCTTCATCAATTTTGATCCCCACTTCAAATTTAGCTCATTAAATATTAATAATGACCCCCAAATGTGATTTGATGATCCGGGGAAGCTCCTATGTCACTCCAACAATTCCTTTTCTTCACTGCAAAACAAAGTAGAATTAGTTTTTTTTATCACAATTATGATGCAAGCAGGTTACTAATTTTCAAGCAAGTGTGGACTAGGTAGATGATACATGCAATTATTATTCGTATTTTGATGAATTATGCAAGATAAAATAACTTCCTTTCTATAGGTATATTTTGTAGTTTGATGAAATTTTCAAGATAAAATAGCTTTCTTTTTGCAAGTAGATTAGCCTGTGTCCTTTCATGAATTGATTAGTTAGTATCTAAAAGTTGAGTAAATGGAATTTCAACTTTCATAAGTAGAATTAGTTTTGAATTGTACCTTAATTAACAAGCTTTCATTTCAATTCAGTAGGAGGAATGGTCTTTGAGCACTTTAATCTAGTGTCATGACTAAGGGTAGCATGAGTGGAATCCAATATGATGTGCATATAGCATTGTAACCTCTAAGTTTGTATGAACCCTGGGTTGATAATTTGAGGTGAGGAGCCCTTAGTAGTTGAAAAATTATTGGTGCAACACCAGAGCTCACCACTTTTTGGCATCGTTGTTGGTGAGTTGTCTAAGTAGATGTTGTTTCTTCTTAAGCATTATTTTCTATTTTTCATGCAATTTTTGAAAAAGTGAAAAAAAAATTTCCTTCATGTCTTTTAGGATTAGGGATAATTAAGGAAAATTGTTACCAAAACCCCCCACATCCTCAAACATTCAACCTTCACTCTTCTTCGGTGACTGTGAGATTCCATCTTTGATTACAGGGGAGTTAGAAGACCCTCAAGGTGAGCAACATACTTTTTTTGAAGAACCTATTGGGGAAGAAGAAGAAACCACTTCTCTTACCCAAAATATGGTTGAAAACAGGGAGAATGAGGTTTTCCCTATCATAGAGACTAATGGAGAGGCTATAATGAAGAATATAAGCCCTACTACCCTTCCACACTTTCATAGCCTAACCTCTGAGGATCCTGGCACCTTCATGTTTGAATTTGTTTTTGTTTGTAGGACCTATGACTGTGCCTCTGATGAGAAGAAGCTTAAGTTATTCTCCTCTACCTTTAAGGATGCAGACTTGCATTGGTTCATAGGTTTGCCTAGAGGTAGCATCACTACTTGGGCCCAAATGCAATAGGCCTTAAATAGAAAGTACATGGACTATTGTAGCTCAAAAGAAACAAATGAAGAAATATTTAAGATGACTATTGGATCTAATGAATCCCTAGAAGACTATGAGGAGATATTTCAACTCATTGATAGGAGGGCTAACTCTGCCCTTGATATTGAGTCACTCGAGCTAGTTCTTCTCCGAAGTATTAGGGAGGAGATGTTGGAAACCATCAACATGCTGTGTGGAGGAGATATATATCAATTTTCGTATGATGACATCAAAAATCTGTTCAAGAATCACTCTAGGGCTGCCAAGAAGAAGAGTAGGGCTAGTCAAGGCTTATTTATTTCCTCTCCCTCCACAACATCAATCAAGAATGAGATAGGGGGCTTGTTGGAGGACTTAAAGAGTGAAATGATACATAAATTTTCATTGCAAATGGATACCTAGAACATCAAAAGAAAGGAGGAGGAAGCAAAAAGGGAACGACATATTTTATGCCCTAGATGCACCAAAAGACATCATAGCAATGAATTCCCGTTGAATTTCATAGGACTCTGCCTAGTCTGTGAAGAAAATCATGCAAGAGACAAATTCCCTTCTTTTCCAGGAATAGAATTTGTATACCAAGAGGCAGAAGGTGGGTCAGAGCAACTTTTCTTCATTAATCAAATAAGACTGCAAGGACCTCAGCCAAATCAACAAGGCATGCAAGGTGCACACTACTATTATTATAATCCAAATTAGAATGAACCTTTGAAACCTTGGTACTTTTCCACTTATCCACCTTGGTCCACACCTCCTTCTTGGCCTTATGCTCCTCCATATCCTCCTTAATCTATCAACCATCCTTTTCATCCATATCCACCCCAATCCTCTCAATGGGGAAACACACCACAAGGGTGGAGGATTCAAGTCAACCAACCTCATGCTTTACTGCCTCCACCCAAATCTCAACCACATCTCTCATATTAATCCACCTAAGCAACCTCAAATTCCTGCTCAACCCAATTCGAACTCGAACAACAAGCAAGCATAATAGGTCTAAAGTGGAGAGACATCTTATCCTGCTTATAATGTGTAAATCTAGGAGATCAGACTTCAGTCTGGGAGAGTGCTTCCAGATAATGATCCACCTTCTCCAATTGAAGAGCTTAAAGAAGAGAAGGAAGAAAGTTTTCCTAAATTTGATCCACCACCTTTTCCTGATAGGTTGATCCACCTTCGCCAGCACACCCCATAAGAGGTTGAAATTTGGGGAGAATTGAATAATTTGTGAGTTAATACCTCTTCTCTAGGCCATTAAAGATGTTCTCATCTATAATAAGCTCATTAAGGAGAAATGTTTCAAAAATATCTAGAGAAGAAAAAGAGTTACCCCCACCATAAATGTTGTTGGGAAACTATTCGATTTGATGTTTGGGAGGGTGATCTTCCCAAAATATATAGACCCTAGAAGCCCAATAGTAGATGTGCACATTGATGGCCTTATAGTCCCTAATACCTTGATTTATATTGGGGCTACAATAAATGTGATGACTAAGAAAACCATGCTAAAGCTAAATCTCCAAGGTGCTTTGAGGAATACCACCACAATGCTGCAACTTGAAGACAAATCCACAATAGCTCTTGATGGAGTTTTTGAATATGTTATGGTCTCTGTTGACTCTTGGGAGTATCCTACTAATTTACTGGTCCTTGAGCCCAAATCCAAGTTTAATGGTTATCCTCTCATCTTAGGAAGATATTGATTAGCCACTGGTGATGTTGGGTTGTGTTATATTCTTTCCACATAGTTAACAGGGGGTTTTGAGGGGTACCCGTAACCCCACTTTATGGGGTCCGGGGCAGTGCCTCGGAAAATTTTGGTTTTGGACCCTATGTTAGGTTGGACGGACCCACCTATGGTTTTGTGCATGATTTTCACACATGTTTTT
>APFE030175319.1:439810-455490 GCA_000404065.3 Pinus taeda
CAAAATATCAAGAAGACATCATTACAAGTGATCGTGACAGGTCTGCTTAGAACTCTTCAAAATCTAAATGTTTGCTGGAAATAAATGCAAGTAAATCTTTTTGCCTGCGTTGGGGGCAGCTGAATCGGAACAGGTGACGAGGTGGCCCTTGGGGACCAGATGCGTTGCTGCTGAAGTGAATGTGCTTTGGGGCTGTAGTTCGGCTTTGGTGCGAATTGAATGTGCAATTATTATGATTTGAGAGCTTCAAGTGACTTTGCTCTCCTCCTATGGATCTGTTGGAAGATATTCAATTTCTCTTGCTTTGGGCCGCTGCTCAAGATATTCTCTGATACACTTTGCTGCTACATTGATGATTTCCGCCGTCGACTGATACTCTTTGACACGCTTGAAGCCTGCTGATTTGATCTGATACACTTTGAACTCTGTGAATGATCTGCTGCTGTTTACCAACCGGATCCTTTGGCACGTTTGGGCGATTTCGCGATTTTTTCAGCACGTAGTGGGCTCGGCGATCAGAAGATTCCCTGAAGATTCCTCGAAATGGCCTATTTCCCGTAGCGATTCGCGCATCGAAAACTGCCTCTGTTTCTTGATTTGGAGCTCCGAAGTGCGATTTTTCTCCTTGCGCGAAGCTTTTTCGGCTTTTCTGGCTGCTGTCGTAAGCACTGCGTCGGCTGTATGGCGGATGACGTCATCAGTGGGTCCCTGGTACAGCGCGACGTGGTAAGGTACTGGATGAACAGTTGGTGAAGAGGTTCCGATGCGATATCGCGATATCGCGCCGGCGGGGAAGGAGGGGGGTCATTGGGTTGGACATTGGGGCTTGCGACTGTCGATATGCGATATCGCGATATCACATCGGCGGAGGGGGAGGGGTGAAAAAAGTGGACACTCGGCGTTTGTGATCGCCGATCACCGATTTTGTGATGTCGCATCGGCAGGGAACGGATGGTCATTGTTTTGCATGAAAGTGATATGGCGAAGTTGCGATGCGAAAACGGCTTTGAAGGGAAAAGGTAAGTAAATGGGTGTGAAGGGCTTTTGAAGTTTTCGGAAGGGGTCTGATTACTTCGGGGGAGTTTTATACTTAGGAAGGAGTCCATAGTATGTGGAAGGTGGTCTTGGAGGTTGGGTTCTTGCTTAGTTTCTGATAAAATAAACAATTCTCAGGACTTGCTATGGTTATTTTTCAACCAGGGGAAGGGATATTACATAGGGGAGTTTACTTAATATTAATACGGGGATGGGAAACATAGGGAGATAGATAATACCGTTAGTGGTTAATATGGAGATGATAAGAAAGCGCTAAGTCTCGGAAGAACTTAGGCTGTTGCAGGGGGTATGACCATACTTCGGGAGAAGATATGGAACAATTTTGAGTAAAGCAGATCTTTACTCAATCGGAGTGATGAAGATGATGAAATTAAGAGGTGTCAAGCAGATCTTGACCTCATTTAGGGATGTTAGTTAGTGATCGGGGGGGAAAGCGGAGATGGGAAGTTAGTTATACCTCATTTGAGCCTTTTTTCTTACAAAACTTTGCTGATTATGTTCCGCATGATATGATCCCTGCAAACTTGGAACTTGTTAGCAATTCAACAGCCTCAGAACTACCTACCCAGCCTACTTGCCTAGCATTTTTTCTTCTTTTGCTTGGGGTGCACTTAGACTTGCAAACCCGTCATACATTTTTCTTTTGATGCTTTCCTATCTACATACTATCCTTATTTCTTCCAGAGCCCAGATTAAACTGTTGGACTCTTCTGTTTCTCTACCTATCTAAGAGTCTACCAGGATTAAACTGTTTGGACAGACTTACAATCTCTATATTCTAAAACATGAAATTTAAACCTAGGGAGACCAAGATTAAACTGTTTGGACCTCCCCCTAACTAACAGTAGCGATACTAGGAAAAATTTACAAAATTTGAAGGCAATTGAATGAATCTTGAAGTAGCCTTCTTCATGTGGAGACTGTTTGAGAAAATATGGAGCATTGCAGCAAGCAAAGTACAACATATTTGGCCTGTGAAATGCCAATCATGAAAAATGAATACCTGCTGTAGCAAGAGCTAACAGAATACATTGTTCCTAGTCTGCGCATAATGACACTCACGGGTATGACTAATCTCGAAGCCCTGGAAGAGAGGCTCACGTAGCTAGCTGAGCTTGAGGAAGAAAGATTTTTAGCTAGATTTCACCAACAGGTCCAGAAACAGTGCGAAAAATCATGGCATGATCGACACATTAAGCTGTGCACCTTTAAGGTAAATGACCTAGTTTTGTTATATGACAAGTTTGATAAATTTCCAGGGAAGTTCAGAATGCATTGGTTAGGGCCTTATGTTATTAAGGAGATTACTGATGGAGGAGCGGTTTAGCTGGTTAAATTGAATGGAGAACCCTTCTCAGGAAAGGTGGATGGCAGTTAATTGAAGTTATACACCGGCGGTCTGACTATGTGACTAGACGAAGGTTGTACACTCTCAGTGCTCCAGGCAGCTCAAAGGAGGTGCGGGACTATAAACTACACTACCTGGAATGGGGAGATGCACGATTGGAGGATTATGCGAAGAAAGGAAGTGTCATAGGGTTTGCGGTAGTGGGAAGGGAGCTATGCTATCCATGGAGGAATCACGTAGGTCGACTGGAAAGTGACTGTTCATGATTTGACGGTAGAAATGCAGCCAAATTTAGTGGGTGGATAGCATTTAAGATGAAATTTATGGGTCATATCCTTGAATATCTGCTGCCAATTCAACATTAATGAACGAAATTTGGGGGGAATGGTTGGATTTGAATTCAAAATTCCCTATAAATTACAAGTGGCTGTCCAGCGAAAAACACTTGGAATGTCGAGAATTGAGTTGTTGAGCTCTCAGACACACATTAATCGTGAGAGCTATGAAATTCTGATAGTCAGAAAAGTATTTGAGACAATGTTGAAGGAGACACAGGAGTTCTTGCATTACATCATGTCGGCACCCACAAAAGCTATAAATATCGAAGTATAGGAGTCAATGCCAGAAATGGAGATGGAGGCAGAAGAAGCTACTCTAGAAGTGGTCGAAGTATTAGTAGAAATCCCTAAATCGCCAAGAACGCTGAGACCAAAGCCCACCCCAACCAAGGAGAGCATGAAGGATAAGAAGGGAAAGCAGCCTGCAATACGGGTGCATGCATTGCCAAGAACAAATCCACCAAAGCCTACCGCACACAAGAAGGGAAAATCCATAAATTTGGAGCCAAAGGAGAAAGAAATTGAAGACATCCCAATGGACGATGAGGATGTGGGAGTAGATGTGGAAGAGGTTGAAGCCCAGTGTGCTGACCCTATCATGCAATTTCCTGAGTATATCCCTTCGCACAAGGGCAAGGCCAAGGTGCCGAAAGATATCATGAGTGCAAGACCCCCTTGCAAACCCCTCTGTTGCTGAATGATATTGTTTTCGAATGACCGCGCTTGGCACGGGCTCCACTGTTGAAACTTGAAGCTTGGGACTTGGCTGAACACGAGAAGTTCCCACACCTGGCGACCGAGCAGTTAATGCACCACGTCATCGATATAGACACCGAAATGACTACATTGGAACCACAGATTTGGCTCAGAGGAGTAGACAAGGTATGGTTTCTTAACCTACTTTGGATGCTGCAGTGCAACCACACCCCGGTTGACAGTATTGGTCATCAAGAAGCTGTTATGCTTGGTGCATGATGGGTGTCTGTGGTTGGAGGAGCCAATACCCATCACTGATAGGTTGATCAATAGGATAATGTAGTCACCTTACACAAGAGAGAATCTGGCCATGATATTTAGCGAAAGAGGTGGTGAGCAGGCCCTCGTGTTGGCCATGAAAGAAAATTTTAAGCTGGCGAAGAAGCCTCGCAAATATGCCATATCCAGCATTTGCAGCCTTGCAGGTAAAGGTAGCCACACATATTTTAGAAGGGAAGATGATGAGGAAGTGTCACGCTGATGAGGTGCCAGCGCCTATTGTCGCACTAGCATCCCAGTGCGTCGAAGGAGTCCTGTTCAACTTGTCCGACTATCTTCACAGAGAGTACCTAGCAAACTGTCGCAAAGAATAGAAGCTTAGCAAGACGTTCTGCTACATGTGGTTCTTGCTGTCGATTATGCTGGTAGCATGGGAGCTACCAAAGGACAACCAATTCCCCTCGGTCCCACCAGACCTACCAGAAGTAGCGAAGTATGCTTTGTTGTGGGCGACCAAGGACGTGCAATGAATCAAGGGCAACAAGATCTTCTAGATATTGATGGAGATAAACATCTGCATGGCCATCAACCACAAACTGCGGTTGCTATACAACAATTTGTCACCGTCCCTGTTACCCCTCTCCTGCATCTTGGAGGACTCATTCCAGGACCTATGAGAAGTGGCATGACCTACAAACACTTGCATTGCATTCCCCTGAACATGAACTTCATTTTCCCTGAAGACATCTCCTGCTAAAAACCCCTAAAAATAGCCCTTTCTTCATTGGCGTGGTTCCATAGTGCAGCCCTCGTGCCAACGGGGGAAATCCTCCAAAGAGGGCATGCCAGTTGGTGCTATGTCATAGAGTCGCACTTGCGCCAACCATAACCAATGGTGTTTTTTAACAAATAAACGATGGAAGATTCATCCTAACAAATTCCTGGACTGAATCTATCTTGAGTTGGGTGGTTTGGCTATGGGTTTCCATAGAGAGGAAGTGGTTTGCCACCTCTCATGGAAGCTTCTTTGATGATAAAGCCAATCCCATGATTATTATGGATGATCCCAACTCCCCCTCCTCCATCTATAAAAGCTTGTCCATTTTCCTTGGCAAGCTAGTTCCAGAGATTGAGAATCGTAAAGTTTCCAAGAGCTTCGCTGCAAGAGCCTTCTTCATTCCCATAAGGCCAAATCTAAGTAAGGAGATTCTTGTCTAATAATCAAGGAGAGAGAGGCTTGTTCCTACACCCAACAAGCTTTTCAAGACATGTGCTGCTGATCACCCAGCCAAAGGAGAATCTGATGTTAGACCTATGGTTGTATTCTTCTTTGATTATTATCAATAAACGACTATTGTTATCGTTCCACTCTTATTGTTATTTGTAATGATGATGAGTTATATCCTTTTCGACTGATATATAGTTGCATATGTTGGATTTTATGCTTGTGTTTGTGTCGTTCTTTGTATGTTCAGGTGTCCATTCACGGAGATCATGGGGATCATGATCTGCCAGAGCAAAGGAATGGGAGCATCACCTCTTCTACAAGCACTAGCATTGGAATCCAGGTAGGCCCTCATCATTGGTCTTTAATTTGCAATTAGGAACTTGCGCGGTAGCGTTGTATGATTGTTTCTAGACTCGGTCTAGGCTAGTAGGGATCGCCTCTGTCCACAGAGGGGATTTACCTCCTCAACAATTTGGCGACTCCGCTGGGGAGTCAGTTTGATGTTTGATTTGTAAACTGTAGACGGAGCCTGAAGTACGACCAGATAGCCTTCGAAATGCTATTGCTCTGCATTAGTGAAGTAGATCAACGCCACTTCAGTCAATCTCCGGTTTGGTTTACGGACTGAACAACTTGGAACTTGTCTTGTTTTTTTGGTTGTTTCTTGGTTTTTACCTACTTGGTTAGCCTTCTGGGTTGAGTTCTTTTGCTGTTTCTTGCCTCTTGGTTTACCTGGTTATTGTTGGCCTAGCTTTAGATTGCTTGTTTTTTATTTTTGCATAGCAAACTTGACTGGCGCGCTTTTATAGTGTAACAGTCGCTCCAATTGGTGCTAGTTGCTCATTTACAACCCACGCCAATCCTCAAAAGGTGCTAGTTGCAGCCTAATAGTCGTGCCAGGCCTAGGAACTTTTGAAGTTTGCTTGGTTTTTGAGCCTCCTGGGCTTGGTTTTTGTTCTGGGTACCTTTTTTTGACTACTTGATTGTGTTGGAGTCTTGTTGCACTTGCTTTAACCTTTACCCTTTGGGTGTTTGCCTTTTTCTATCGATTTCACATTTCTAGCCCTAGGGCATCTAGTGGCTTTGTGTGTCGAGCCTTCCTTAGGTGTTCTTGGTCTTCTATTGGTCCAGTCAACTCTCTGATTGCTCCCTTGCACTTGTTTAGTGGTTGTTAATCATTTTATTGCATTATTTGAGTGACTTGCCTCTTTTTCACTTGAATTTCGCTTTGTTTTGCTTTGGGCCTAGATTACATGGCTCATTTGTGTCTTTGGGACTTTTCTCATTTTTGAAGGATTGCTTTGTGATTTAGGGATCTGAATGTGCTTGTATTGAGTGGAATTTGTTTGTTATCATTTCTCAAAGTTTGTTTAGTGCATCTTGCCATCAACATAAAAGAAAAAGTCTCTTTTGCTTTGCATTAGTTAATGTGAATTAGAGCTTTTCATTGTTATTAGTGATCAGTGACTTTGAAGAAAAGTTTGTTAATTTCCATTAGCTGCATTAGAGATATTGTTCGTTGTTTTGTGATCATTTTGTTTGTGTGAAAGCTCTCAAACTCTCTCATAGTTAGCATTCATCGAATGAAATGATATATTGTGGCATATAGTTTGAATTTAGGAAATTTTGAGACATTACATACGGTAAGGCCTGAAAACTGAAACATAATACAAGATCGACTTTAAAATGAACTGAATGAATCTAACAATGCAATGGAACATAACGAACACTGTTTAGAGGTCTAGGCTAGAGACGTGCTCCGGTGTCGTTAAACCTAGTCACTTTTGTTTCCACTCAAGGTTGGGTGATTCCTCCTTCTGTGACTCAATAGTGGTCTAGTATGGATTTGTGCTCCCATGTACTGTCGAGTATATGGGGTGACCCCACTAGGTTATCATCCTTCATCCATAGGAAGCCATGTCTGTTGCCTTATGACTCGTAACGCACCGAACACAACATTCGGGAAGATTGATTGCCGTACGGAAAGTCCTTGGTTTTCTTACGATTGCCAAGGTGTATATGCAGTTTTATGGATTGTTTGGTAAACCTTTTTCCTAGTTCTCCAGAGTAGTCACTTTTGATCCTTTTCAGACTCCCTAAAAGAAAAGGCTTATCTGAGCATTTGTCACTTCGGGCTCATTAAACATTCGAAGGCGACTAGAGTTTCTTTTTGTCCTTTTCTTGACTCTTCAAAGATGAAAAGGTCAAGTTATGTTCTTGTGTCTTAAACTTTATTCGGCCACGTTCACATTTACCCTGTTAGATCTTGTTTGTGTTAGTTTGAGTAGGGTCCTTTCTCTTTAGTTTGCCTAGTATTTTTTGAATCGAATCATCCTGGTGGAATCATCGATCCCGTCTCCCGTTCCAAGTGACCAAGGGTCTCCTTCTTCTACTGGTCCTGAGACACCGGTTGGTAGTGGTACTCTCCCTGTTATTCTGAGTATCCAACCGCTGAACTCTCATGCTCCAGAAGACGATTTTTACGATATCCTTTGGAACCCTGTTTTGGAGCCTTTCGAAGAAGACACTCCTATTACTCCTCCTAGAGTTTCGGTCCCAATGTCTTCCTCTAATATGGATGACACATTCCCCATCGCGAGTGGAACACCCATTATGACGAGTGTTGAAACTCCCATCTCGGTGGAAACACCACCCTTCAGTGTCACCCCTCTCGGTGTCACGTTGCCCTTACACTATAGGGCTTTAAGGGATGTTATTGGTTCTAGGAGCTCTTTTTCGGGTACCATGTGGGATCATAACATCACTCCCACTTTGGGATATTTTATTCCTCAAATTCACAATACAATTGTCACTTCAGTCCCAACTATTCCAATTGTATGTGTAGCTTCTTCAGCGCCTGTTGTTGGTGCCATTACGACATCCTCGATTGTGACCACTGTTGCTGGTCCGTCTCATGGTTCAGTAAATAGTGGCCAGTTAGTGCCTACATCTGGAGTTGTTGATCCTACGCTTAGTGCCCCACCTTCTTCTGGTTCCATTCTAATAGGGGGCATACGAACAATATTTGCAAACTGTCCAGAATGCGAGCTCCCAAGGTCCATTTCATTATTATGATCCTGTAGGGCATCATATTTATCTTGGGTCCTTGCCATGTCAGCCTGTGGTTGAGGTCTCAGTCCCGTTAAACGTTGCTTGGGGCACCACTCGTTATGGTGGTGGCCAAGCACCTCCTGCGGATCAAGGACTGCCTTATCAAGGACCACCTTATCAAGGTCAGCCATCTTACACGCAGCCTTCTTATGGGTAGCAGTATTACGGGCAATCTTATCCAGGGTAACCTGGAGGCCCACAAGGACAACCCTTTCAGGGACAACCTTTAGCCTATGGTGGTCCATCTTTTAGTTATCTTGGGAAACCCTTTGGAAATCCAGGACAACCTTATATGCAACAAGGAAAACCTGGGGTCCAGCAAGGATACCCTTCTGGTCAACCCTCGGGAAATCCAGGACAAACTTATATGCGACAAGGACAACCTGGGGTCCAACAGGGATACCCTTCTGGGCAGGGTGGTCAGCCTTATGTACAGCAAGGCCAACCCACTGTCCAGTCTGGTCAACCGTCTGGACAAGTTGGTCAACCTCAAATTCAATCAGGCCAACCAACTGTCCAGTCCGCTCAGCCATCTGGTCCATCAGGACAACCCTTGGTTATGCAAGGACAACCCAACACCCAGCAAGATCAACCTTCTGGGTAGGTGGGTCAATCTCAAGCTCAACCAGGACAACCTTCTGGCCAGGTGGCTCAACTCCAATCCTCTCAAGGACATCTTTCTAGGCCTACTCAACCGGGCATGCAAATGGTTATTGCTTCTCAAGATCCACCCGGTTTCCAACCTCAGGCTGGGCCCCAGATCCAAGTTGGCCTTCAAATGCAAGTTGGGTTTCAATCTCAACCTCCTTATCAAGCGCAGCCTGGTCCCCAGGCTTAGTATGGAGCCTAGCAACCTTATGGTTTCCAGTAATCTCAGGGGAAAGCTCAGTTTTCCCCATACCAAAATTATCAAGAGATGCAGGTGGCTCCTTATCAGAATTACCAGCAACAGTATGTTGCTCCTGCAGGTCAAGTTGTGCTGGGGGGAAAATCCAGGGTCAGCCATCCAGTTATGGCTATAACTCCTATGGACAAAATCCTTACAGACAGAACCCCTATGGGCCAGGTCTGTGTGGACAAAATCAGTGGGGGCAACCAACAACTGATTGGAACCCTGGTGCTACCCCTTACCCATGCCCACAGATGCCCTTCAATCCTCAGTTACCCTTCTTAGAAACATTGGAACTTTCGGATGTGTCCAAATTGACTAATGATCCTATCCTTCATAATCCATTATGGCCACCAGTTCCAACCAAGATTCCTAGTGATTGTCCCAAATTCGATGGCAAATATGGAGAAGACCCCCCAAGCCCACATTATTACTTATCATCTCTGGTGTTTGTCAAATTCGTGGCTTGACGATTCAGTCTGGCTCCGCCTTTTCCAAAGGACTCTCACTGGCTCTGCTGCTAAGTGGTATATTGAGCTAGCTCGCGGATCCTTTCAAGATTTTAACTCGTTGGCAATGGCATTTCTAACTCATTTTTAGTTTCCAATTTGGTATGAGACGGGAACGCATCTCCTCACGTCTCTTTAAACAGGACACGGCTACGCACATATATGATCGTATACATGAATGGAGACGGCATCGTCATTTGATTAAGTTTTGGATTCCTGATCAGCTCCTGGCCGATTAGTTTACAACCTCCTTTGTCCCTGCGATCACACGGGACATTGCTATGGGGGCATGTGTGACTCAAGAGCAGGATATCGTGCGTGGTCAGTACCTTGAATTGGTTTATTCCCAATCCGGTACCTTATATGATTATTTGCCTGATGCCCCGAGGCCCAAAACGTCCAAAACTCCGCCAAAGCCATCTGTTGGCAGTGTTGTTGGATCTGTAAATTCACCCTCTAAGAAATCTTCCGCGAACCCTGATGAAGCAAAATTAAAATGCTTAGAGTGAAAATAATTCTCAGGCTATGTCTAATTCTGGTAATACTCCCGAGGTTAACGCCATCCAGTCCACCACGGCAGATAAAGCCTCAAAAGGAAAAAAGAAGGGAAAAGGGAAAAATAAACCTGATCAACCCAAGGAGGATTCCCCTAAGCCTCCACCCAAGGAAGGAGCCAAACATAAAGCCAAGTATCCTTGTCTTATCTGCGATGAGGATCACTACACCAAAGACTGCCCAAGGCGGTTCGAAGTTAGTCGCTTGTTGAAGGGTGCTCCTGGGACTCCTGCGGTGCTAAAAGAACCTTTCCCCTCACAACAAATGCAAATGGTGGCTGACCCATCCTCATCTTCTTTTCCCTTTGGTTCTCAAGTGTTCATGGCTAGAATGATTACCATTCACATTACTACTCGAGAAAAAGAACATCTGTCACCTGCCGGGAAAGAGCCTGAGGTTCCCTCAAGCGCTCCTCTGCCTAGTTCTGGTCCACTCCATATCGAGAGACCTAGCACTAAGACACCTATTTGAACCCCTCCTAAAGGTGTACTCTAGAGATATTCTTACAACCCTAATGCTTGTGCTGCCCAATGCTACAGCATCATTGAGGACTTAGCTCAGGCTCCGTCAGCTATGTCCACTCTAGAAGTTCTCCAGAGCTGCCCCCTCTAGAGGAAGTCCTTGCTATCGGCCATCGGTGGCATCAACCTGGCTGACTTGGATTTGATTACTTTTGATCTCGAGAGCCATGTACTGAGACTGCCTCACCAAATTGCCTTCCTTATCCAGGTCATCATCAATTCTAAAACGATTCATCATACGGTTATTGATGAAGGCGCTTCAACTTGCATTATGTCTATTTCTTGTTGGAAGGCTATTGGTTCTCCGACTTTGAGTCAGTCTCCTAAAACCTTGGAAGCCTTTGACGGGAGAGAGTCTCGCCCTTATGGTATCCTCCAACACTTGCCTATTACTTTGGAAGGGAAGACTGTCGAAGTGGAAGTTGAAGTTGTTGATGCTAATCTAACTTACAACCTCCTTTTGGGCTGAAGCTGGACATATGCCATGCGTGTCGTGGCTTCATCTCTATTTAGTGTAATTCGTTTCCCTCATCAGGGGAAACTTGTCACAGTAGACCAGCTCTCTTTCTTCGCTTCCTCTTCCGAAGGCAACATGCCTTTTGTAGAGCATACCTCCATTCCATTAGAGAGTGTGGGAGCTGGGCTCTTTAAAGATCCCACCCTCATGGGTGTCTTTTCACTCCCACCTCCGAACGTCACTCCTATCAATATGATTTTGGTTCACTTTGATCCTTGGGTTCTTCCTCCCATTGACTAGATAGAATCATTGGGCGATGAGATGCCGTTGAGTCCCGCCGAGCTCAACTACATCGAGATTGTTTCTGTATCGGCTCCTCCTCCTGAATCTACTTCTTTCAGCAGAACTCTTGACTCATATGCTCATTCCCCTTGGCTTGGAGACTATGCTTCTTCAGATCCTTTAGAGGAAACATTTCCTTTTGATAAAGCCATTATGGAGACTATGTCTCTCGAGGAACCCCCTTGGTCCCATCTTCACCATCGCTCATCGTTCCTCCCTACCCATTGGGAATGCTTGCCTGTCTTGAGCGGTTTTCTCGTTGTCTCCCTGCACAACCCCTTCAGACACCCATCCAAGTATATAAAGTGTCCTCTAAAGGGAACATGGGAAACATCACGCAAACCCAACTGATCGAATTCTCTGTTAAACCAGGGATTGTCGAACATATCCATGTTGGAGTCACTTGTACTCCTGAGGAAATTCAGCTTTATACTGGTCTTTTTCACGAATTGCGTGACGTGTTTGCTTGGTCTTACGAAGAAATGCCTAGCATCGACCCAAGAATTGTGGTGCATGAGATACCCATGTATTCGGGAGCTAAGCCTGTCCGACAGTGTTTACGCCCCGTGCACCCCCGAAAGGCTGTGGCCATTAAAGTGGAAGTCGAAAAGATTCTCAAGGCTGGTTTTATCTACCCCATCCCACTCACAGATTGGGTCTCCAATATTGTCCCTATGAATAAAAAGAAGGGTACCATCAGGGTTTGTGTTTATTACCGTGATATTAATAGAGCTTGTCCCAAGGATAACTACCCCACACCCTTCATTGACCAGCTCATTGATGAGTGTGCCAGAAGTGAGATATACTCATTTATTGATCCAGGTGGATATTGGTGGCCACCTGCCAAGTCCATATGGACCCCCATCATTGTATCTTTCAGCATTTTCAATTTCCTTAATTATAGCACAACTTACTATTTTTAGCAGTTTTTCGGGTCCTGAACTTCCGGAGCCGTTTTGAGGCCCTAAACTACATTTTTTGGGGAATCTAGGGGCAACACGGGTCCATGGAACATGGACCGGTGTTTCCCATTCCAACAATGGTAGTTCTCGGATAGATCTTTCTAATGAGCTATCATACGTGTCAAACTGAGATCGTATGCCAAAGTTACGACCCCGGGAAATTGATGTACCAATTTACCCAAAACGGGGCCCACAATTTGGCGTTTCATCTTCCAGGGTTAGGTTTTGGAATGTGAAGGGTTTTTCCATTGTTTCTCAACAATAAATAGGCCTTCGAGCCTCATTGTAACACAGTTCAGAGGCATGTAGCCACACATCTCTTCTCAGAGATAAGCTGACATCGCCCTAGCTGGTTTATTTCCATTTCTGATTGTAAGCATGTTTCAGTATTTTCCATTAATGAAATGAAGTATTGTTTCCGCTGCATCTTTGTGTATATGGTTATCTCTGTAATTTGTTGCGTTGCTGTTTAAATCCGGATCATCCTAGGTAGAGAGCAGCAGAGAAGGTTGACGCAGAGGGCCTGTGTCATCAGTTCGAGGCAAAGAGATGAGGAAGGCAGAAGAGGCTCACGAAGAGCCACACAAAGACTAGAAGGGTTGACACAGTTGGCCAAGGGAGCAAATTAGCCTTGTTGGGATTGTGCAGAGCCTAGAGGCTCAGTTCTTCAGCTTCTGAGGCATAGGAAGGTGTGGGCAGATTCGAGAGAGTGAAGCTGGTCGGGCATTGTTGCTACCGAGACAGAACAATACCTAACAGGGAAAAACCAAGGTAGAGGGAGTTGCTACCTAGGGGGGGATTTCTAGCAAAGAAATCCAAATGAATGTTGCAGGTGCATAGGAGATCGGAGAGGTGCGACTTGACAGTTGGTTGGCGGATTTCCAAGAGGGAAATCGAGACTCAGAGGGAGTCTAGCAAAGAACTTCCAGGAGGGAAGTAGTGACTCAGAGGGAGTCGAAGAGAGAACTTCCAGGAGGGAAGTACAGACTTAGAGGAGTCGAAAAGAAGAGCAGAGAGATGGCCATGGATGGACTGAGGGATCATGACAGGTTGGACGGGGTGTCCAACTTTGTGATCTGGAAGGCCAGGATCCTGTCTATTCTAGATAGACATCGCGTCAAAGCCTTCGCCTTGAGAATTGTGGTCATCCCAGTCGACCCAGCTGACAACAAAAATTATGAAGATGCAATGGGCAAGGCGAAATGCATAGTCCTTGATGGGGTTAAGGATCATGTGGTCTAGCATATTACCGAGAAGGACACAGCAAAGGAAATGTGTGACACCTTGTTAAGTTATGGTATGTTCTATGCTTATAACAGTTTACTTCTTTTCTTATTATATTCCATAGATTAGCCATCACATGTACATAAAATAAAGTGCAGATAGAACATTAAACGATCGACAGAAAACAAGCCAAGACAAGAGACACAAGATGTGGCGGCTAGCCAGGGACAAACCCCACAATGTGTGGGAAACCCTTGATCAAATCTTCTTTTATCTTCAATAATTCAGCAGAGAGAAATAGTACAATAAATCTGATTTATATCAGCAGTAGCAAACCCTAGATCAGCAACATCAACTTTAACGGTTTCATCATCAAACTAGGGCAGACGATATCTCACAAATCGACCGTCGAATCGGCTTGATTCCACCACCAAAAGTTGCGGCTTTCAGAGGAGGTTTAGATGAACCTATAGCACAGTTCAGATGAGGAGATCTTCTAGTCCACGCAGGTCAAACTTCACTTCTGCAGTGGCAACTTCAGTTTCAATAGCTTCCTTCAAACTAGGGCAATCGATATCTTGCAAACTGTCCGTTGGATTGACTTGATTCCACCACGAAAAGTTGTGGCTTTCAGAAGAGGTTCAGATGAACCTACAACACAGTTTAGATGAGGAGATCTTGTAGTCCACACAGGTCAAAATTTACTTCTGCAGTTGCAGCTTCAGTTTCAACAACTTCCGGCTTCACATGTGTGAGGGAGAGACCTTTTTCTGCGCAGTAGAGAGAGAGAGATGTGATGAGATGAGTGAGTCCAAATGAGGAAAGGTACTCTTATATTTATACACAACATTGGTGTTTGAATAGATGCGACTGTTCGGCTTCTGAGCCTACATGAGTTGTAGGTCGGCTTGATAATAATTCCATAATCAAAATAAATTCATATATCCATGAATACTTATCGGAATTGGATGATCTTGATATCAGTCCTACACCTCTCGACGAGAGGAATCTAATAAAAATATTATTAGCCATGAATAAGATGACCCACATGAAGTTTGGCCCTAGTTGCCAATTTTAACACTCCCTCTCAACTAGGGAGAACTTCATCTGCAATCTGTCTATTGGTCGTTACTATTCATCGATCAAATGCACTGCCTTGTATAGCCTGACCCTTGCCCTGCTCTGCTCTATTTTGCCTACTCTGCTTTATCTTGTTCTGCCCTGTACTGATCTGTATTGTTCTGCTCTATTCTGCTATGCTCTTGCATTGTTCTGTTCTGCTCTGCTTTTTTCCAAATTATGAAGAAGAAGAAATGATCGAGGATGTATCAGACTGACTCAAAGTCAGTCTCAGAGTATGTACCACTGGTCCCAGACCAATCTCAACCGACCTGAAGTCAGCGTCATAGTGAGTACAACTCCACTGGTCCCAGACCAGTATCATCCTCCACTGACTCAAATTTAGTCTCAGAGTGCGTACCACTGGTCCCATACCAATCTCAACCAACCCGAAGTCAGCTTCATAGTAAGTACCACTCCTACCATTGGTCCCAGACCAGTATCGCAGTCTCAGAGTGTGCCACTGGTCCCAGACCAATCTCAACCAACCCGAAGTCAGCGTCATAGTATGTACCACTCTCACTAGTCCTAGACCAGTACTGCACTGACACAAAGTCAGTCTCAGAGTATGTACCACTGGTCCCAGACCAGTCTCAACCGGCCCGAAGTTAGTGTCATAATATGATACAACTCCTACCATTGGTCCCAGACTAGTATCATTGATCCCAGATCAATGGAGGTCATCCTAGCGTAGGGAGTACAATATACACAACGATGCGTCCATTGGTACTACTATGGTCCCTAACTTCATTTCCCTGCTCATTAATCAGATGAGAGGTACTTCCCATGAGTCCCAGACTGCATGGGTAGGATGTCTCGACAGGAGAACTAATCAATCCCATCTTCACAGGAGAACACACCAATCCTACTACAATCACCATGGAGAACACATCAATCCAGGCTGCCATGGAGAACACATCGATCCAGGTCTCACAGGAGAACACATCAATCCTGCTACAGTCGCCATGGAGAATCACATCGATCCAGGCCTCACAGGAGAACACATCAATCCTGCTATAGTCGCCATGAAGAACACATCAATCCAG
>APFE030175319.1:455500-473634 GCA_000404065.3 Pinus taeda
AGGTCATGAAGCAGTTGGGCCTACCGACTACACCACACCCACAGCCGTACAGTATCGGGTGGCTTCATGAAGGACGAGATCTCAAAGTTCGCCAGCAGTGCCACCTTCCATACAACATCAAACCATTCACAGACGAGGTATTGTGTGATGTTACACCTCTGGATGTGTGTGATGTATTATTAGGCCAACCATACTTGTGGAGGCGACATGCTGTGTATGAGTCAAGGCCTCGTGCTGTCATTATTTCTTTGAGTAATTCATTATACAGGATACCAGAGATAGCCCCACCCACTGCCACCTCTTTGATCACTGCTAAGAAAGGCAGCAAGCTCATATCACAGACCAGGAAATTCATCTGTATGGTTCACTCCCAAAGTAAGGGGAAGATCGTTGCTACATTCATGACCACCGCAAAGGGTTCCTCCACACAGCAGCAGCAGCAAAGGGATACGGTCATGACAGAACACAGGAACAACTTCTCCTCACCCATAGGGGTACCACACAAGCTTCAGGTGGGCAACAAAGTCTGGTTGCATCGACAGAAAGAACGCCTTACCAGAACCCATCAGAAGCTCAGACCACTCCAACATGGTCCTTACAGCAGTACCAAGCTTGTGGGGAACAATGCTTTGCAGCACAGCATTCCTCCATTCTTTCACCTGCACCAAGTGTTCAATGTGGACCGTCATCGACCATGCTTCCCACCATTACTGGACACATCAGACAGTGCAGAACAAGTTCAGTAGATGGAGGAACGCAACGCAATGGGGACCATTGCTTCCTAAGGGGGGAGGAATGATCCAGGTGGATATTGGTGCCACCTGCCAAGTCCATCTGGACCCACATCATTGTCTCTTTCAGCATTTTCAGTTTCCTAAATTGTAGCACAGTTTACTATTTTTAGCAGTTTTTCGGGTCCTGAACTTCCAGAGCCGTTTTGAGGCCCTAAACGACGTTTTTTGGGGAATCCAGGGGCAACATGGATCCATGCAATGGACCGATGTTGCCCGTTCCAACAATGATAGTTCTCGGATAGATCTTTCTAACGAGCTATCGTACGCGTCAAATGGAGATCGTATGCCAAAGTTACGACCCCGGGAAATTGATGTACCAATTTACCTAAAAACGGGGCCCACAATTTGGCGTTTCATCTTCTAAGGGTTGGTTTTGGAATGTGAAGGGTTTTCCATTGTTTCTCAATAATAAATAGGCCTTCGAGCCTCAGTGTAACAGAAGTTTGGAACTGTTCAAAGACATGTAGCCACACATCTCTTCTCAGAGATAAGCTACCATCGTCCTAGCTGGTTTATTTCCAATTCTGGTTGTAAGCATATTTCGGTATTTTCCATTAATGAAATGAAGTGTTATTTCCGCTGCATCTCTTTATTTATGGTTATCGCATCTCTGTATTTATGGTTATCTCTGTTATCTATTGCGTTCCTGTTTAAATCCGGATCATTTATGGACGGTTTCTCCGATTATAACCAGATTAATATTGCGCCAGCCGATCAGCACAAAACCGACTTTATCTGTCCGTGGGGCACTTTCGCTTACAAAAATCTCCCTTTTGGTCTGAAGAACGCCAGTGCTACCTTCAAACGCGCGATGTTGTATGCATTCCATGATATTTGACACATCGTGCAACCTTACCTGGATGATCTACCAGCTCATTCAGCTAAGCATCAAGACCATCGCGCTCATCTTCGTGAAATCTTTCTCCGCTGTTGACACTACTGTATTCGACTCAATCTGCATAAGTGTGTCTTCTGCGTAGAATCTGGAAGACTTCTCAGGTTCATCATTTCCCGAGATGACATCCGTATGGATCCCCTTAAAGTCGAGGCCATTCTGAATTTTCCTCCCCCTGCTTCTTTGCAGCAATTACAGAGCTTGCAGGGTAAAGAAATTTTTTTACGACGATTCATTCTAAACTATGCTGAGGTGGCCAAAGGTTTTACGTGGTTACTCAAGCAAGACACCTCGTTTTGTTGGAATACCATCGCTCAAGAGTCCTTCGAGCACCTCAAGGCTCTCCTTGTTTCCGCTCCTTTGTTGCATCCTCCTAATTGCCATCTTGATTACACTTTGTATCTGGTTGCTGCCAATACCACTATTGGCATGGTTCTCGTTCAAGATGATGATGATGGCACTGAGCACGTCATTTTTTATCTCAGCCACAATTTATTAGATACGAAATCTCGATATGCTAACATCGAGAAGCTGGCATTGGCCGCCATTTGTGCTGTTCA
Organism: Pinus taeda; assembly: GCA_000404065.3. Classification (NCBI taxonomy): domain Eukaryota; kingdom Viridiplantae; phylum Streptophyta; class Pinopsida; order Pinales; family Pinaceae; genus Pinus; species Pinus taeda. The sequence continues at coordinate 457,750 of APFE030175319.1, forward strand.
ACGCTTACGCCATTATATCTTGTTGCGCACTACGACAATGATTTCTGATTGCAACCCCATGACGTAAATCTTGTCACGTCAACTACTAAGGGGAAAGTACTCGAAGTGCATTGTTATCCTCCAAGAGTTCGACTTGGAATTCACCACTACCAAGCCCAAGAAGTCCCTTGCCTTTGCTGAATCGTTGTGCTCTTTGCCATCTCTTACCATGTCCTCTCGGTTAGAGGACCATATTCTGGACGAAACCCTCTTCTTAATCAGCACCCTCGATCCCTGGTACGGGGATATCATTGTCTATTTATAGACGTCCTCTTTTCATCCCAAGACATCTAAGGATGCTCGACGATGGATTCACCATCAATCTCAACCATATCGCATTGTTGGGGACACCCTGTACTGTCTCGGCGTTGATTCTGTTCTTCGCCGATGCTTAACACTTGAGGAAGCTGAGAGAGTTTTAAATGACTACTATTCTGGTGCCTGTGGTGGTCAAATGTCTGGATATGCTACTACTCAGGAAATCCTACGCACTGGTTACTTTTGGCCCTCCATCTTTAAGGACTGTATTCTTGCCGTCCGCTCTTGTCATGAGTGCCAAATCTACCAATGGAAGGTGCGTGCGCCTCCTGCTCCACTGCACCCCGTTGTTACCGTTGGCCCTTTTGCAAAATGGGGCATTGATTATATGACCTGTAATCCTCGCTCGACCGGGGGGCATGGGTATATCATCGTTGCCATTGATTACTTCACAAAATGGGCCGAGGTGATGCCCACATTATCTGAAGACGGTCACACCGCGGCATAGTTTTTATTTAATCATGTTATCTCATGGTTCGGAGTCCCTCAATCCATCGTCACTATTCATGGCAAGCATTTCCGTAATCATATGATGACTGAGATTACAACCCAGTTAGGCTTACGACACGATAGTTCAACTCCATACTATCCTCAGGCCAATGGCCAAGTAGAAGTCGTCAACAAGGTTCTAGTTACAATGCTTCAATGAACCATTGGCATGCATAAGTCCAACTGGCACTTGATGTTGTTCTCTACCTTGTGGGCCTATCGAACCTCTGTGAAGGATGCCACCGGTTTCACTCATTTCCAATTTGTTTATGGACTGGAGGCTACCCTTCCCATCGAGTGTGAGATCCCTTCTTTAAAATTAGCCATCGAATTACTCCCTGACACTACTCTGGTAGAGGAACACCTTCTTTACCTAGAGCGGCTAGAAGAGACTCGTTGACTATCCTCTCTAGCTATCGAAGCATAGAAGAAGAGAGTGAAAACTCACTTCGATCACACTGTACATCCTCGTTCTTTTGTTGAGGGAGATTTAGTCCTGCTCTGCGATCAAGCCAATGATAAGCTGGGGGCAGCAAAATTCGAGCCCATGTGGCATGGGCCTTATATTGTAAAGAGAGTTTTGTAGAAAGGGGCCTATGAGTTGATTGACGATGAAGGGAATCCCCTGGATAAGCCCAGGAATGGGCTTTACTTGAAAAAATATTATGCATGAATTCCAGGCACTCTATTTTGTACATACGTGTGCCTTAGCAAGTGTATCGTGTGTGCATTTTTTCATGTTTTTGTCTTGGTGTGTCGGCGTGATTGCCACTTATTGTGTCTTTTTGCTTCTTGTACAGATGTCTGGTTTGCCTTACATTGGTTTCGCTGATGGTGCCTCCCGCAGTACACGAAACCTGTCTTCTGCGGCATGGGTGATCTATGATCCTCATGGTGAGTTAGTAGACCTTCAAGGGGTTTGTCTAGGTTGTACCACGAACAATGTTGCTGAGTATAGTGTTGTGATTGAGTTATTGGCCGAGCCGATTAATCTCGGTATTCGAACATTGGTTGTGAACCTGGACTCTCAGCTTGCGTCCACTAGCTCAATGGGCGATATTCTGTCAGAGACCATCGGATTCTAAGGTTATATCTACGTGTTAAGTTGTTAGAAAGGGACTTTGATTTCATCAAATATCAACATATTCCAAGACGATTTAATACGTTAACTGATGCATTAGCCAATTATGTATTAGATAGACATTTGCATAACATGTAATTAAAATAGCATAAGAAGTGTAAAAAACACAATAAACCATAGGCATGTGTGCATATATATATGTCGAAATGTGTGCACAACGTGCATCACATACATCAAAAAATAATACATGTTTGTCTTAATACATCTATAGACGACATGTCTCTCAAAAAATATGCATGAAAATAGAGCCTAGATGTCTAATCCCTATGGTGCTGATGATATCACGTCACTGCACGCACTATGCATCTCAAGAGATGGTGGATGTAACTGGGCACTCCCATCGTGTGTCTTTGGTACACTAATGGGACATCCACTAGCCGAGCATAATCCGGGATCCCTCGAGCAATACCCTCAAGGTTTTGGATAAGTTCTCCCTCCTCGGCACCCTCCTCCTAAGGGTCTGCTGCAGGCTGGTTTCTCCTCGAGATAGGAGACATGCCGACTGGTCGCTTTGGGCCAACGTCTGCATATACATATAATTGTTGTTAGAACAAACATGTATTAACACAAAAAAATCATAACAAAGAAAATCAAAAGGAGGTCATACCTAAATCCTCATCCCAATCCTCTCCCTCTGGCAGTGGGAGATCCAGGTCACCTGTGAAGTCAGTCCCTACATACAGCCAATCCTTGACCATGATCAGTTGGCGGCGGAGCCACCCAAAGAACTCTGGCCTCCAAGACATTTGTTGGCCTCCTCCCCCTCTAGGCATCAGCACTGCCTAGCGAGCCATTCTCGTCTCTCGCGACACCGGATTAGGTATGAAGGCCCCTTGGCCCTGAAAGATTGGTAATCGTTTGAAAATGAATGTTACCAGAATAGAACTTACCCAAACTGTTGCAGTTTGCCTCGCTTACTTTTTGTAAGTTGTCTCTTCATGTTGGTAGTCACCGCTGTGGCCCAATCAAAGATAGTGGGATTCAGACACTCTGTGGCCAATATGAGTTGATTCTTTGTTGCCTCGTGGGGTGCTTGCACCCTCGTAGCCTGTGTGATGGTAAATAACACCGCTTTGAGTGTTAGATCCCGAATGGTGGCAATATCCACCTTTGCACTTTTGGATCCGAATTGTGCCCCTGGGCACACTCGTTCCATCACCTCGCCCATCTTCTCACCAGATGGTCTTCTACCTATCAATATGGGCACCGACCATCTGCGTGATAGTCCCGTGATGAAATAGATGTCAGATACATCCAGTTCCAACACTTGATCTCGTATGCGGAACACTTGCTCGTGTTCATCCCAAAGATTGATCAAGTACTGTAAGAGCTCCGGTTGAGCTAGTAGGTAAGGCGTGAGGAAGAATTTTTTTAGCCTGCAATTCCTAAGGGCTTCCATGCAACCTTCATCTTCTATGGCTAATTCATCCACTCTATCATGCTCCCTTTCCTTCCATTGGACTACCATTTTGTTCGTTTCCCTGCATCCACATAATAAAAAAACATCAATTAGATCCCTGGTAAGCTAGGAAATGGATTGAAATGCATTAAAAATGTTAAAATTTGAAAAAAAGAACGCGCTTAGCCATTGGCGTGACTATTTTTAGAACATTCGCACCCATTGGCGCGGGCCTTTGGAGTAAAAAGGCCCATTGGCGTGTGTCCGTGCCCGATACCCGCGCCAATGGTCGCGACCCTAGTTTTTCAAAGACCTCCCATAGAGATCGAATGAGGACACAAAAACTATTAAAAAATGGACAAAAATGGAGTATGAGGAAGCACCTCTTACCTGGAACTGACAACGCTCCAAATGGTCGCACGGATTTGTCGCAATCGTAACCCAAAAATCGCACACCAAAAGCACTACTGTCACTCTCCGATAATGTAAAAGTAAAAAGTAATTTTTGTTTTTACCATTTTGACATATTTATAGCTTTTTTAACCCTAAATAGGTGTTAAAAGTCATTTTTCATGAATATTTGAAATATACTTTTGTCGAAAATGGGTTTTATACTTGTTTTTGTGCAGCGACGGGTTTTTATACGACTTAGACGGTGAAACGAGTTGTATTTTATACTTTTCGGACTCGGTAAATACATGAGAAAGTCATTATGGAGTCATCTTTTTGCTCTTTTCTGACTCTCTAAATATGAAAAGAATGCTGAGTTATTCCTCTCGACTCGCTAAATGTAAATGAGAGGCAGTTGTCTTTAAACTCTTTTCCGACCATGTAAGGACGAAAAGATTGTCAGGCCCTGTTATAGACATTTTTGGGCACTTCAACCCAAATCATAAATGTCCATAAACCGAGGGCTCCTAAGTTCCTAAAAGTGTTGCTTCACTACCTAAAGGAACAAGGTCAGCTGATTACATCATCTCCCAGAAGTTCTCCACTGAAAACTGCTCATAAATGGTCAAAACAGGACCATACTGAAAGCCCAGTGCAGAGGGTACGATGCATATCACCTTCCCAGTGTACAAGGTGCAATGCATATTGAATGGCTCCTCTGTAGGGTACGATGGTCGGGAATGGACAAATGGCAGGGACAAAATGCGAGGTGGAAGATCACGGAATCTTCCAGAAGCTTCCCCTCTGACACTTGCCTCTCTTTTCAACCAGGGATGAGTAAGAAATCATCATTCTCCAAGTGGAAGCAGGAACTATCAGAGAGAAGACACTAATCAAGATCCCAAAAGATGATTCACCTCTCTGTAATCATCTATATATGGATCCCTCATCACAGAGATCCAGAGGCTGGAATTTTGTATCTTATAGAGAAGTGTTGTTGGTTTTCTGGTGTACATTTATAATGTTGGGTGATCTAAGCTTTGCTTGAGGTGAAGAAGGGCTTCCTAGCTGGAGGATGATTGTGGGTCAGAACATGTGGTTGTAATCCTCTTGCTACTTTTCATCTTAATAAAGCTATTCTAGTTTTCTTCCATATTCTTGCATACTTGTTTATATATGCATTTATATGGTTAACACACATCTAGTCCCATGTTATTTATGAATATAGATCTTTGTTTCTTTGATAGTAGTATGTTGCTGTGATTCCACAGGTTCTCTTTGAAGCTAGGAAGATGAAGAAGAAGCGATGAAGCTCTATCAAAAAGGAGAGGAAATCAAGCGCAAGACTAAGGTTGGTCTTCTTGGTTCTCCTCTTGTCTATTTTCATAAAAGAAAATGAAAGTAGACTTTACTTGTTTATTTCTAAGATAGCCACCCATCTTAGTGGGAATAGCAGCATCCGAGTGGACACTATTCCCGGTAACAGGCCCTTGTCATTTCAGGCTTGTTAACGGTTACGAAACGACGTGGTTTCGATCGTTTTTTTACGTTTTCAGGTTGAAATCACTAATCATGAAAAGTACTCCTCAATAATAATGGTTGGGTGGTTCTTTCAAGCATTGTTTTATACTTTTTCGAGCTCAAGAGACACAACTTTACGAAAAAGGACACCCCTGGAGTTTACTTTTCCATTGTCTTTTCAAACTCTCTAAACATGAAAAGACGCCGAGTTCTTCCTTTGTTAGACTCGTTAAAACTTGATGGCATTGGATTCCGTCGAAATGACGCTTTACAGGCATATGCTATCCCCATCAAGCTTGTTAATAAAAATAACTGGGGTACTCGCCCGCAATGGTGGGGAAAATGGAACCAGAATCATTATCGTGTCGGCAGTATGTCACTCTTGAACATGGCACTTGTCTGCATTCGTGTCTGGGTGGGGACATCTCATCTCGTTTTTCACTTGCTTCCGTGGGTTTGGGTGATCCTGTTTGACCTCTCATCTGCTCGTTGCCCTGTCACCATGACCTCTGATCATTTGATGTAAAATACTACCAAGTCCACTGCCGTGCCGCCGATATGTTCAAGAGAAGTTGACCTCTGCAAAATAATCAACCTCTCTCTGATAACTCACATAATCCTGATTCACAAAACATATTATCCTTCTCTGTCTCGCGTCGATGATGTGGGAAACACTATGACCCACCTTCGATCAAGGTTGCTTCCTGTTGACTTCAGCTCATTATCCAGGAGGTTGACCTAGAGACTCCCTTCAGGTGCCTTGGAGCCTCCATGCCTCAATGGCAAGTTCTTCATGTTCGACGTGAGGTTTTCATCATTGGCCTCCGATCGAATGATTCTACGGGTGTTCGACACCGACTCAATGATTCACATGTCGTAGATTGTACCTTGAGGGCCATTGTCATTATTGGTGGTACCTCTCGCATTTGTTAACAGTTTTCATCATTGGTTGGTAATCAGACGATGTTCCTGCATGTTCGACTTCAACTCCCATATTCGCATGCTTGAACTTGTACTTTGTTTGGGTTGAGATGGAGCGCAAGACCCTGGATTTTGTCTGTTGGGATCTAGGTTGCGATTTTGTGGATTATTATGATTATTACATGGCTTATTCACTGGATGGTTGCAACCATGCTTGAGTCTATTTATCGATCCTCACTGGATGGCTGTGTCCATACCTTGGATCTAGATTCTTATGTACTCTGCTATGGATGGCTGCACCCTTACCACATATATCATGTACTTGAGATATCAGTTGTACTTATCCACACAGGTTTTTCGGCGGTAGTGTTTTCGGCTGGACATGTTCTTGTAAAGCATTTCACCCTTCTCTCTCTCTTGGGCCTCATGCTTTAGGGGGCATTTATTACACAACAATTTTTCACCGTCTCTGTTACACGTCTCCCGCATCTTGGAGGACTCATTCTGGGACCTATGAGAAGTGAAATCACCTGCAAACACTTGCATTGCGTTCCCCTAAACATGAACTTCATTTTCCCTGAAGACATCTCCTACTAAAAACCCCTAAAATTAGCCCTTTTTCCATTGGTGCGGTTTCATAGTGCAACCCTCGCTCTAATGGGGGAAATCCTCCAAAGAGGGCGTGCTAGTTGGCACTCTGTCATAGAGTCACACTTGCGCCAACCATAATCAGTGGTGTTTTTTAACAAACAAATGATGGAAGATTCATCCTAACAAATTCCTGGACTGAATCTATCTTGAGTTGGGTGGTTTGGATATGGGTTTCCATAGAGAGGAAGTGGTTTTCCACCTCTCATGGAAGCTTCTTTGATGATAAAGCCAATCCCATGATTACTGTGGATGATCCCAACTCCCCCTCCTCCATCTATAAAAGCTTGTCCATTTTCCTTGGCAAGCTAGTTCCAGAGATTGAGAATTCTAAAGTTTCCAAGAGCTTCATGCTGCAAGAGCCTTCTTCATTCCCATAAGGCCAAAAATAAGGAGATTCTTGTCTAATAACCAAGGAGAGAAAGGCTTGTTCCTACTCCCAACAAGATTTGCAAGACATGTGCTGCTGATCACCCAGCCAAAGGAGAATCTGACGTTAGAACTATGGTTGTATTCTTCTTTGATTATTATCAATAAACGACTATTGTTATGGTTCCACTCTTATTGTTCTTTGTAATGATGATGAGTTATATCTTTTCTGACTGATATATAGTTTCATATGTTGGATTTTATGCTTGTGTTTATGTTGTTCTTTGTATGTGCAGGTGTCCATTGATGGAGATCGTGGGGATCGTGATCTGCCGGAGCAAAGGAACGAGAGCGTCACCTCTTCTACAAGCACTAGCGTTGGAATCCAGGTAGGCCCTCATCATTGGTCTTTAATTTGCAATTAGAAACTTACGCGATAGCATTGTATGATTGTTGCTAGACCCGGTTTGGGCTAGTAGGGATCGCCTCTGTGCGTAGAGGGGATTTACCTTTTCAACAACAGTTGTCACCTATGATGTATGCCAACCTACATGGCTATGCAAAGTTTGAAGCAGAATTCTACCATGTATCCATCAGGGAGTGGAAGGACTCTATGTGCAAATGGTTGCCTTACCTGGCAATGGATGATGCCATTGATGTAGTACTTGATTAATGGCCAGCAGAGTGGTGCTCTACAGCAGACTCGGGGGTAGGAGGAAGAAAGTCTGCCATGGAGAAAAAGAGGGAGGATGCTAAGCTTAATATGACACAACTTGCCAAAAAGAGGAAAAAGGAGGCCGCTGACAAGGCTGAGGCAGAGCGCGAAGCTGCTCAATAGATAGGGAAGCAAACAAGTGGAATAGAGTGGCTCTCTAACAAAGGCGCAAGGTTGCTTTCACCTGAGACAAAAGAGGAGATGGATGAGTAGACAGAATAGCATGGCATGGACCCACAGGCGATGTCCACTCGCATCAAACGTCTAAGGGATTAGGAGAAAGGAGGGTCCAGGAATCAATAAAAGGCTACTAAGACATCACTAGACCCTATCACACTAATAGAGGGCAATTTGCATGACATCGTTGACATGATGTAGGATGTCTCTGTGGAGGCCCTACAATAGTTTGAGCAGCAACAACAAATAGTATTGGGGGCTATCCAGACATGTTTGCAGGAGCTGCAGGCCCGCGTGGTATAGGCTGGCACGATGTCTACCAGCCTTGCTGTTGACACTTCGGAATCTGCTGAGATGCTGCCCACAAAGGCCTCTAGTGCAATAATGCTGCCTGATGGAGCACTAACCATAGAGAATGAGGATGATAGGCCCACTGTCAACGCCCTAAAGGGAGTAGGGTTGAATATGGCAGTGCTCCCTGGTGACGTGCTCCACCTCTTATAGGATGGAGTGATTGCAGAGCTGAGGCCTCATGAGAACCATGCCCTCCAAGTAATTAGTGAGCAGCGGATTAACAATGAGCAGATGGCACTATAGCGAGACTCTGCCATCACCATTGTGACTGAGGTGACTAATCAGAACAAGCGCATTATGTAGGTCATCGGGTAGGCATGCCGAATTTTCCCAGATTTGGCCATTCCTAAGGAGGAACCAGTCGAGGTGCACATCTACAAGCCAGCTAAGGGTGTGTGTGATGCTCGTACTATGATGGCGAGGGTTTAGTTGGAGTTGAACCTACAGATCACAGAGTTGTAGTTGAAGGCCCAACCTTCAACTCCGCCATAAGTCAATGAGCAGTGGGTGACCACTGTCACAGAAGCAATAGAGGTGGTTGATAGTGTAGTAGCAGACTGCATGCAACTTTTTGAGCAGTCATTCGAGGTCCTGACAAGCTTGTAGGAGGACCCCAATGTACAATGACTAGAGATAGAGCACGAGCTACAACAGTGCTATGATGAGGTCAAGGGCACAATGTGAACTGTCATTCTAACACAAAGAATAGCAAAGCTGTAGGAGGCTAAGCATGTGAAATAACAGGTGGATGCAGCGCTGCAGAAGGAAGCAATGATGAAGGCACAAATGAAGCCTTCACTGGATGAGGCTTACATGGTGACAGGCTTTATTGAAAGAAAGCTTGTGACTCAGCAAGAAACTCAACAAAAGCTTCAGACTGACAGTTTAGGAAAAGTGACCAAGCAGATGGTTGACGACGCGAAGCAGGAGGTAGCTTAGTGCACTACCGACATTGTGGTCATACGGGTCGAGTTGGAAGGTCTTCGTGCTAAGATATTTGCACCTACTGAGTGACTCGAGGGCGAGTCACGATGTATGTGTTGGGGGCCTATTGGGAACGGGATCCTCCAATGATAGTTTTAGGGCTAAAAGCACATGTTTTTGGTTGAAATTTGTAATAAAATTGTAAAGTCATCACATTTTGTGGTCATGGAGCATGAAGGTGTCATTAGTCATAAAGAGTTGTCCTCCATTATTTTTGTAAAGTAAAGTTGGATGTAAAAGATCTACCCATGGTCTACAGACCATGGGATTGTATAAAAAGAGTTAAGTAAGTAAGCTCTAAGAGAAGATAAGTCTTATAGAATCATAGCTTTGAAGTAAGAAGTCTAAGTTTCAAGTCATAGCATAGGTAGAGGCTTGGAGCTATGTACACAAAGGCCCAGGGTGGAAGTCCGCAACTAAGTGCGTGGACCCCTGTAGCTGTGCGCGCGAGGCAGATAGAGTCTGTAAACACTTGAAGATATCAATAAAGAGAAGTATTCTGCAAATTCACTGTCTTTGTTTTAGTTAATGCATCTTGTCATGTTGTGTATGAATTTCATTTACAATGCTTATGCGATGCACAAATGTGTGTAATTACGTTGGATAATTGAACGCAAATAAGGATATCTGTTTACGCGGTGCTAATTGAGATTATTTAAAAAGATAAGTAAGATTCTTAAGATAACTTGACAATCTGTGCAATACGTTCCCTTAGCAGCGTGAAAGTATCTGAACCAAAGGTTAGGGTTGCGCGAAGGTTAGTCGTAACCTTTCACAGAGGTATCAAAGGGAGGAATAAGGGGCTAGGTAGACAGAGCCCAAGAACTTAGTGACCTGCATGAAAGCAGGAATATAAGGGATTGTGATGTAGGTAATGTTCCCTCTGCAGACAAGGGCAACCCCTCAATCCCTAGAGTAGGTCTAGTCACAACAAGATAAATACAACAACTAATTCATTAAATAGTCATCACTGAAAGAGGCTACATTATGTCGGTGTTTGATGCAGTCTTCGTTACACTGCTCCAGCTATCTTTTTCTTCTCCTTGATGAGTGATTCACTTGAAACAACAAAAGAGAACAATCAAACACATAATAGAGTGTAACAGTGAAATATTCACTTATAGAGTCAAGGAACCGTAAGCTATCAAATATATTTCATACACGATATAGGAAATAACCATTGATTGTATTAATATGAGCAAAAGTAAAGCTTACAACCATGCCTTGACATCGCAAGCTTCCTCGAAGGGTCTAGTCAGTATGTCCCCACAAGAATTCACTCTTGAAAGGTCTCCCAGAAAGGTTGATGACTCTCTCTGTCATCCAAAAGCACTAATATAAGGCTAAAGCAATCCACAACCAATTGCTAGACTATCAGCAATTCAAACTACAAACTATCAATCCAACAGCAAGAACTAGCTAACTTTCTCACTACCAAAAAACTTGTTGATCATAGTCATTGAGGATGTTTTTATAAGAGGAGGAGCCTCCATAAGTGAGGGAGAGGAAGCTTATCTTCATGGGAAGTTACTCAAAAGGCGGAACCACCATCTCAAATGAGGAAAGGCGAACTTCCTTGACCCAACAACCAGTTCTAGAACCACCAAAAAGCATTATTTTTGAACTAATTCACCATATCTTGGTTGTCGCGAGTCAAACACTAAGAATTAGAGACAACATCACGAGGAAACAATGTATTTGGAGCTATCATCGCAAGCAGGATACTGATGACATTCGACGATCCCTAAAATCCGACCGTCGTATAGAATAGATGTACTCTTGCAATGGTGTCACGAGGTTCTAGTTCACTTTGGTTCATCGTCGCAGATAGGATATTGATGTCCTGCGACGATCTTGAAACATAGGTTAAAAGGGTCAAATTCAGGATTAATGAGCATGGTTGATCTTCTTGAGTGATATGGAAGATGTAGACACATATTTTGATGTGTTACACAGTAAAATGTCACTGCCATCATGTCAGTCTCCCTACTGTGCTATAAACCACATTCACCTATACTCATGCTCCTCAGAATGGCTAAAAAACTCTCTTTGCCTAAGTTAAATGGATCATCGCGTCTGTTAATAAAATAACCGCGCTGATGGGCGGGGGCCAATGTATCTGCTGCGCTGCCAGCGCGAAAGAACACGTCTTTTCCGCGCTGGTCCCATTTCTACGAACAGCGCTCCCGCCGTTTGTCCTTTTCGCGCTGACCAGACCTCTTCTACATGGGTTTGCGATGTCAGCGCGGCAGTTCACGGGTTTTCTGCGCTGATCCTATTTGGGCGAATTTGTTCTAACAACCAGCCTTCCAGACCCCTCCAGAGTTGGTTGTTAGCATTGTTGAGGTCGCCATCCTTTCTCTGGCATGTCTGTTCGACTGACCATCCACTTATCTTGGAGGAAAGCTCATCCCTTACCTATTCATGGAGGCTCCTTCTCTTTATAAGCCCCCTCCATGGCCCATGAGCAGCTAGTTTGGAACATATAGATTTTGATTGAGGAATTCTTAGTGCATTTTAGTGCTGTTCTTTGTAGGCATTTGGTGTGTTGTGTGAGGATTGCTTTGAGCTTGAGAAAGGTCATAAGCTTGTTGCCTTGTATGTGAGAGAGAGACCTTTTGATTTGGGAGATTTGCTCCAAAGGTGAATGCTTGAAAGATATGCTGGCTGGACCCTCTAGGGAAGGACTCAGCGTCAGGACATCGGTTGTACCTTACTCTACTTTTTGTTAATAAAGATAGATGACTACTCTTATGGTTCCATTTACATTTGTTCAATGATTGATTAATGCAAATTGTATCTTTCCTGACCGATACATAGTTGTTGTTAGTAGATTTTACGCTTGTGTTTTCTCTCTTTTGCTTGTGCAGATGTTCATCCGCGAGGATAGCGGGGAATTGTGATCGGCTGGAGCGAAGGAGCGAGAGGAGTATTCTCTTCGGCAAACAAGCGTTGGAATCTAAGTAGGTTATTCTCACCCACTTGTTAATTACAACTAGGAACCTGCGGTGTAGCATTGTTCGATTGTTGCTAGACCCCTGTTGGGCTAGTAGGGATCGCCTCTATCCGTAGAGGGGATTTACCTATCCAACAATTTGGCGACTCCACTGGGGAGCTTACCTATCTTTTGTGTGTCACCTTTGTTTTTGATTTTTGCTCTTTTGTCAAAAGTTTGGAGATTGTCTTGCTGCTGGTTTGTTTCTGGGTTCACCCTAAGGACTACCTTAATTGCCTTGAAAACCTGTTGTTCTGGTTTGGAAGTTTTTGTTCAAATTTATTTTCTTTTCAGCCTCAGCGCGCTTTATTTTAAAACAGCTGCGCTGACGTCGCATCCTGCCTTCTTTGTTGTCTCTGTCGTCGCGCTTTTATATTCATACAGTCGCGCTGACCTGCTTTTTCGGTCCAGCGCTTTTTATTCGTGTCCTTCCGCGCTGACAGCGCAAAGTTGCTACAGGCACCTATCTGTCATCGCGTTGTTGCTATAGGGTCACCCGCGCTGATCCTGTAAAAGACCTTTTTGTCCAAATTGACCTACTGAACCTCTTGGTTTTGGCTTTCTCCTGCTTTCTACATTTGGCTTTTGGCTTGATAGCTTTGTTTGAACTGCGGCTCGATTGCTTGCGAGGCCTCGTTCTACGAGTGCTCGTTTATCATTTGTTTTCGGTTTGTGCAAAACCCTTCTTTTTGCTCGTGTTGCTTGGTTTATGTTTCGTCTTGACTTTTAGCGATTACCGAAGTGTGTCAGGCCGTCGTTTGTCTGGTTATGAACTCTCACCCTTTGGGTGTTTGCTTATCTTCATTTGATTTCACACTCAAACCCTAGGGCATCTAGTGGTCGTGTGTGTCTAGCCTCCCGTCCGGGATTTGGTGTTCTTTAGTTGGCCAGCCAACTTCGTTTTGTTTGCGCTTTTGTTTGGTGATTGTTGAAAGTGATTGATTGTGTTCCAAGCGGTTTGCTTTCCTCCGTCGAATTCCTCATTGTCTTTTGAGCTTAGATTACAATAGCTCATAAGCCCTTGTTTTCCTTCGATTTGGAGAACTGGTTTCAGGGACTTGGGAATTGTCTTGCGTGCATTGAGTGATTTACTTTTTCACTTAGCATAGCTAGCTCTCTAATTCATTTGAAAAGAACTTTTATGTCATTGAAAAGTAAAGCAACTAATATCTTTTGCATTGATAGTTGAAAAGGAAAGAGCATTTCGTTGTCTCGTGTTTTCAAAGAAAAGTTCCATTTCCTTGCTATTAGTTGCATTAGATTGTGTGCTTGCTCGAATTCGTTTTGTTTGTCTAAAAAATCCTTAACTCTGGTTAACTAGAATTCATCGAACAAAATGATGATCTTTGGCATATAGTTGCATTTAGGTGTTTTTGAGAGATCATACGGTAGGACCTCAAACTCAAACCTAATTCAAAGATCAACTGTAAAATTAACCAAATTTACCTAAAAACGCATTGGAACTTAACGAGAACATCTAGAGGTCTAGGCTAGAGACGTGTTCCAGCGTCTTTAAACCTGGTATCTTAACGTTGAGTGGTTGGGTGATTCCTCCACGGTGAGACGATAAGTGCTAGTACGGATTGGGCTCCCACGTACCGTCGCGTATTATATGGGGAGACTCCATTAGGCTTGCAACCTTTATCCATAGGAAGCCGAGTCTGTCGCCTTGTAAACCGTAACGCACCGAACACAGCATTCGGGAAGATTGACTGTAGTACAGGAAGTCCTTGGTTCTCATATGATTGCCAAGGTGTATAAGCAGTTTTACGGGTTGCTTGGTAAACCTTTTGCCTAGAACTTCAAGAGTAGTCAGCTTTTGATCCTTTTCAGACTGTCTAACAGAAAAGGTGCCAGCGAGCGTCTTGTCACTCGTGCTCGTTAAACATTCGAAGGTGATAGAGTCATCTTTTCGTCCTTTTCTCGACTCTTGAAACATGAAAAGGTCAAGTTTCGTTCCTATGTCTTAAAATTAATTTGGCCACGATAACATTACCCGGTTAGATCTTGTGCGTGTTAGTTTGATAGGATCCTTCTTGTTTCCTATGGCAACTTTTCCTGGCTTCACCAACCTAAGTTCCCCTCCTGATGGGAACCCTAGTCATTTCCCTCCTCTTGGGAATGTTGGTGCTCCTTATATGGCGACATTATCCCTTCCAGGGTTAACAGTCGGGTTGCCTGTTTGGTTGTTTTCAACCTCTTTGGTCCCTACCGTGTCGGCTGATGCTTCATCAGTCCCTCCACCTGCGCAACATCATGTTGAACCTAAGGTGGACCTCTCTCCTTCGACACCTACTTCTACGTCTCCTTCTTGTACTTCGCCTAGTGAAAGTCTCGATTCAAGTAACCAGGTGGCTAAGAAGAAGAAAAAGAAGACCAAGAAGAAGAAGTCTCCCAAGAGAGAGGTTACGAGTACGACTGTTCCCACAAGTGCACCTGAAGTCGGGCCCCCTTCCGCTCCTCCGCAGAAGGTTAAGTTTCCTTGCCGATTATGCAAGGAGGACCATCTTCTTCGTGATTGCCCTGGCATCCCCAGGATCTTAGAAGTATGGTCTCGTGACCCGGCCCGCCCCTCATCGTCCACTGAAGCTCACGGCAATGTTCCCTCATCAGTTGGAAATGGCAAGGGAAATGGGAAGATTCGAACCCCCTGTAGACTTTGTGAAGGCAATCATCCCCTTCACCTTTGTCCACTCATGGATAAAGCCTCCATTGTTTTGGAAAGTCTCCCAGCCCCCCCGCCCCAACTCCCCGTTGGATATCAACGCCTATCTGCAGCGGCAGATCATTCGCCTCCCGACAATGAGATTGTTTCACATTCTCCTCTTGTCCAGGCCCCTCTTCCCGAACCTAGCTGTGCCCAGCCGGTTCCCGACCAACCATTGGTTGGACAAAGTGTTATCCACTCTGTTTCGGAAGAGTCAAATTCTCATGTCCTTCTCGTCTCCTCGGATTCTCCTGAGCTTGAGGATGGTCTTCCCATCCCAGCCTCTTCGGAGAATTCTGATTCGGTCCCTTCTGAGCAGGGGGGCAACCATATGATTCCTCCACCAAGTAGTTCGGTCGTCTCCTTCGATTGGAGCTGTTTGACTACCCCTCCCCTTCCGTCCCATGTGCCTTTCTGGGTCACCGCCTATGCTTCTCACATGGCGCTGCCTGGCACTGTGTTAAATGAGGGGGCATCGGTTAGTCTTATGCCTGTTACTACTTGGCGAGCTTTGGGTTCCCCATCGCTTGTACCTGTTGCACCGAATATCACCGCTTTTGACGGAGGGACGAGTCAACCATTAGGGATCCTTCCAAAGTTCCCTATCACTTTGGGGGGCAAGACTGTCTATATAGACGTCTCGGTTACCCAAGGCCCTTTAGACTTCAGTCTTCTCCTTGGTCGTGACTATGTGTATGCCAGGGGAGCCCTTGTTTCT
>APFE030175319.1:480660-570735 GCA_000404065.3 Pinus taeda
TGCCTCCATGGGTTTGGTTTATCCTATTTGGCCGCTCATATTCTCATTGTCCTTCCATTTCGACCTCTGATCATTTGACCCCCAAATACTGCCAAATCCGTCGTTGTGCCGCCGATATGTTCAAGAGAAGTTGGCCTCTGCAAGTATAACCTCCCTCTGATATTTCACGCAAAACAAACTTGTCTCTACCCGTCTCGTGTCGATGATGTGGGAATCACTATGGCCCACCTTTGATAAAGTTCACTTCCTGTCGACTTCAGCTCATTATCCAGGAGTGACCTAGAGACTCCCTTCAGGTACCTTGGGGCCTGCATGCCTTAACGGCAGGTCCTTCGTGTTCGACACGAGGTTTTCATCATTGGCCTCCGATCGAGTGATTCCGCGGGTGTTCGACATCGGCTCATTCATTCACATGCCGTGGATTGTACCTATAGTACCTTGAGGACCATCGTCATCATTGGTGACCCCTCTCGCGTCTGTTAACGGCTTTCATCATTGGCTGGTAATCAGACGATGTTCAAGCATGTTCGACTTCGACACATCTATTCACGTGCTTGAACTTGTACTTTGTTCGGATTCGGATGGAGCACAAGACCCTGGTTCTAGTCCATTGTGGACCAGGTTGCGACTTTGTGGAACATCATTACATGACTCATTGATGGATGGCTGCGACCATACCTGAGTTCTCTTAAGGATGGCTGCGACCATACCTCTTATCATTATGGTCTTCTCAGTTGGGTGGCTGTGTCCACGCCACAGACCTTTTTCTATATGTCTTTTGGATGGCTACGCCCATGCCTAGACTACATGTAATTGAAATATCAGTTGTATCCGCCTGCAGGTTCTCTCCGGTGGTGTTCCAGTCCAGCAGTCTTGTAAAGCATTTCACCCCTCCCACTCTCTCGGGCTTCATGCTTTAGGGGGCATCTATTACACAGTAAAATGTCACTGCCATTATGTCAGTCTCCCAACTATGCTATAAACCACATTCACCTATACTCATGCTCCTCAGAATGGCTAAAAAACCCTCTTTGCCTAAGTTAAATGGATCATCGCGTCTGTTAGTAAAATAACCGCGCTGACGGGCGGGGGCCAATGTATCTGCTGCGCTGCCAGCGCGGAAGAACACGTCTTTTCCACGCTGGTCCCATTTCTACCAATAGCGCTCCCGCCGTTTGTCCTTTTCGCGCTGACCAGACCTCTTCTACATGGGTTTGCGATGTCAGCGCGGCAGTTCACGGGTTTTCTGCGCTGATCCTGTTTGGGCGAATTTGTTCTAACAACCAGCCTTCCAGACCCCTCCAGAGTTGGTTGTTAGCATTGTTGAGGTCGCCATCCTTTCTCTGGCATGTCTGTTCGACTGACCATCCACTTATCTTAGAGGAAAGCTCATCCCTTACCTATTCATGGAGGCTCCTTCTCTTTATAAGCCTCCTCCATGGCCCATGAGCAGCTAGTTTGGAACATATAGATTTTGATTGAGGAATTCTCAGTGCATTTTAGTGCTGTTCTTTGTAGGCATTTGGTGTGTTGTGTGAGGATTGCTTTGAGCTTGAGGAAGGTCATGAGCTTGTTGCCTTGTATGTGAGAGAGAGACCTTTTGACTTGGGAGATTTGCTCCAAAGGTGAATGCTTGGAAGATATGCTCGCTGGACCCTCTAGAGAAGGACTCAGCGTCAGGACATCGGTTGTACCTTACTCTACTTTTTGTTAATAAAGATAGATGACTACTCTTATGGTTCCATTTCCATTTGTCCAATGAATGATTGATGTAAATTGTATCTTTCCTGACCGATACATAGTTGTTGTTAGTAGATTTTACGCTTGTGTTTTCTCTCTTTTGCTTGTGCAGGTGTTCATCCGCGAGGATAGCGGGGAATTGTGATCGGCTAGAGCGAAGGAGCGAGAGGAGTATTCTCTTCGGCAAACAAGCGTTGGAATCCAAGTAGGTTATCCTCACCCACTTGTTAATTACAACTAGGAACCTGCGGTGTAGCATTGTTCGATTGTTGCTAGATCCCTGTTGGGCTAGTAGGGATCGCCTCTATCCGTAGAGGGGATTTACCTATACAACATGATGTATGACAGAAAACAAATGCCATTAAGGGACCGACTCTACCCAGGATCAGGGGATGCGAGGTTGGTGACAAAATACTGTGTAACAGATGCCCCCTAAAGCATGAAGGCCGAGAGAGTGGGAGGGGTGAAATTCTCTATGAAACCATAACTGAACTAGAACACCATCACAGAGAACCTGCATACGTAAGTACAACTGATATCTCTGAAACAAATACATGTAGTCCAGGTGTTGAGGAGGTAAATCCCCTCTGTGGACAGAGGCCATCCCTACTAGCCTAGACCAGGTCTAGCAACAATCATCAAACACTATAACGCAAGTTCCTAATTGCAAATTAATAGACCAGTGATGAAGGCCTACTTGGATTCCAATGCTATTGTTTGTAGAAAAGGTGGTGCTCTCGTTCCTTTTCTCTGGCAGATCACAATCCTCACGATCTCCGTGAATGGACACCTGTACATACAAGAAATGACACAAACACAAGCATAAAATCCAGCATATGCAACTATATATCAGTCAGAAAGGATATAATTCATCATCATCACAAATAGCAACAAGAGTGGAACCATAACCAATAGTCGTTCATTAATACTTAATCAAAGAAGAATACAACCAAAGTTCTGACACTGGATTCACCTTTGGTAGGTAGTCAGCAGCCTATCCAGAATAAGGACACGCCTCTCTCTTTGGATTTTGGACAATAATCTCCTTGCTTGGATTTGGCCTTATGGGAGTCAAGAAGGCTCTTGCAACATGAAGCTCTTGGAAATTTGACAATTCTCAATCTCTGGAACTAGCTTGCAAAGGGAAATGGGCAAGCTTTTATAGATGGAGGAAGGGGAGTTGGGATCAAGCCAATAATCATGGGATTGGCCCTATCATCAAGGAAGCTTCCATGAGAGGTGGAAAACCACTTCCTCTCTATGGAAATCCATAGCCAAACCACCCAACTCAAGATAGATAGCAGTCCAGGAATTTGTTAGGATGCGCCGTTTGTTTGTTAAAAAACACCTTTGATTATGGTTGGTGCAGGTGCAACTCTATGATAGAGCGCCAACAGGTGTGCCCTCTTTAGAGGATTTTCCCCCTTGGTATGAGGGCTGCACTATGGAACCGCGCCAATGAAAAAAGAGTTATTTTTATGGTTTTTAGCAGGAGATGTATTCAGGGCAAGTAAAGCTCATGTTTAGGGGAATGTAATGCAAGTGTTTGTAGGCCATGTCACTTCTCATAGGTCCTGGAATGAGTCCTCCAAGATGCGGGAGAGGGGTAGCAGGGATGGTGACAAATTGTTGTGTAACAGATTCCCCCTAAAGCATGAGGCCCGAGAGAGAGAGAGAGGGGTGAAATGCTTTACGAGAACATGTCCAACCAAAAACACTACCACCAAAAAACCTGCATGGAGAAGTACAACTGATATCTCAAATACATGATATATGTGGTATGGGCACAACCATCCATAGCAGAGTACACAAGAATCTAGATCCAAGGTATGGATGCAGCCATCCAGTGAGGATCGATAAATAGACTCAGGCATGGTCGCATCCATCTAGTGAATGAGTTATGTAATAATCATAATAATCCACAAAATCGTAGCCTGGATCCCAGCAGACAAAATCCAGGGTCTTGTGCTCCATCTTGATCCGAACAAAGTACAAGTTCAAGCATGCGAATATAGGAGTCGAAGTCGAACATGTAGGAACATCGTCTCATTACCAGCCAATGATGAAAACTGTTAATAGACACAAGAGGTACCACCAATAATGACAATGGCCCTCAAGGTACTATAGGTACAATCTACAGCATGCGAATTAGTGAGCTAGCGTCGAACACCGGTAGAATCATTCGATCGGAGGCCAATGATGAAAACCGCGCTTCGAATGCGAAGAACCTGCCATTGAGGCATGCAGGCTCCAAGGCACCAAAAGGGAGTCTCTAGATCAACTTCCTGGATAATGAGCTGAAGTCGACAGGAAGTGACCTTGATCGAAGGTGGGCCATAGTGTTTCCCACATCATCGACGTGAGACGGAGGAAGATAATGTTTTTGTGAATCAGGATTATATGAGTTATCAGAGGGAGGTTGTTATTTCACAGAGGTCAACTTCTCTTGAACATATCGGTGGCACGACAATGGACTTGGCAGTATTTGACATCAATTGATCAGAGGTCATGGTGACAAGGCAAAGAGCAGATGAGAGGTCAAACAAGATCACCCAAACCCACGAAGGCAAGTGAAAAATGAGATGAGATGTCCCCACCCAGACACGAATGCAGACAAGTGCCATTTTCAAGAGTGACATACTGTCGACACGATAATGATTCTGGTTCTATTTTCCCCACCATTTCTGGTGAGTACCCCAGTTATTTTTATTAACAAGCTTGATGGGGATAGCATATGCTTGTAAAATGTCAGTTCGACGGAATCCAATGTCATCAAGTTTTAACGAGTCTGACAAAGGAAGAACTCGGTGTCTTTTCATGTTTAGAGAGTTGAAAAGACGATTTTTCGTAAAGTTGTGTCTCTTGAGCTCGAAAAAGTATAAAACAATGCTCGAAAGAACTGCCCGATCATTACGATCGAGGAGTACCTTTCATGATTAGTAACTTCGACCTGAAAAAGTAAAAAAGCAACCGAAATCACGTCGTTTTGTAACCGTTAACAGGCCTAAAATGACAAGGGTCCGATGATCTTTTCGTCTTTACACGGTCATAAAAGAGTTTAAAGGTGACCACCTCTTATTTACGTTTAACGAGTCAAGAGGAATAACTTGACAATCTTTTCATATTTAGAGAGTCAGAAAAAAGCTGAAAGATGACTCCAAAATGACTTTTTTGTGTATTTACCGAGTCTGAAAAAGTATAAAATATAACTCATTTCACCATCTAAGTCACAAAAAAACCTGTTGCTGCACAAAAAGCAAGTGTAAAATCCATTTTTGACAAAAATATATTAAAATATTCAGAAAAATAACTTTTAAAACCTATTTTGAGTTGAAAAAGCTATAAATATGTCAAATGGTAAAAACAAAATTACTTTTTACTTTTTACCTCACTGAAGAGCAACAGTGGTTCATTTGGTGTACGAACTTCGGACAACGATTGTGACAGATCCGTGCTACTATTCAGGGTTCCGTCAGTTCAAGGTAAGAGGTGCTTCCAAATACTCCATTTTAGTCCATTTTTTTAATGGTTTTCTTTTGCTCATTCGATCTTTGTGGAAGGATTTAAAAAAATTAGGGCCGCGCCCATTGGCGCGGGTATCAGGCATGGACGAATTGGCCATGGAAGATGAAGTTTGCATGGATTCCCTCAGGAATTGCGGATTGAAAAAATTCTTCCTGACACCTTACTTATGAGCTCAACCTAAGCTCTTACAATACTTGATCAGCCTTTGGGACGAGAACGAGCAAGTGTTCAGACTGCGAGATCAAGTATTGGAACTGGATGTTTCTGACATCTACTTTATCACTGGATTGTCATGCAGAGGTCCGGTGCCCATACCGATAGGGAGCAGATCATCTGGCGAGAAGATAGGCGAGGTGATGGCACGAGTGTGCCCACGGGCACAATTCGGATCTGGGAGTGCAAAGGTAGATATTGCCACCATCCGGGATCTAACACTCAAGGTGGTGCTATTTACCATCACGCGGGTTGCGGGGGCGCAGGCACCACACGAGGTGACCAAAAATTAGCTCTTATTGGCCACAGAGTGTATGAATCCCACCATATTTGATTGGGCCATAGTAGTGACTGCAAATATGAAAAGACAGCTTACGAAATGTAAGCGAGGCAAACTGAAACAGTTTGGCTACAGTTCTATCCTGGTATCGTTCATTCTAGAACGATTACCAATCTTCCAAGGCTAAGGGGCCATAGTAGCTGACCCAGTGCCACGAGAGCCGAGGATGGCTCGCTAGGCAACATTGATGCCCAGAGGAGGAGGGGGCAAAACGATGTCCTGGAGGCCAGAGTTTTTTGGGTGGCTATGTTGTCAACTGATTGTAGTTGAAGATTGGCCATATGCAGGGACCGAATTCACTGGTGATCCAGATCTCCCACTGCCGGAGGGAGATGAGTGGGATGAAGAGCTGGGTATGATCTCTTTTAATTTTATGTTTTATGACTTTTTTTGTTAATACATGTTCATTCTAACAATAGTTATATGTGTATGCAGATGTTGGTCCAGAGAGACCAACGGGCATGTCTCCCATTTCGCAGAGAACTCAGCCCGCAGCTGACCCTCAGGAAGAGGGTGCCGAGGGAGCAGAGCTGATCCAGAACCTCGAGGGGATCGCCAGGGGGATTCCAGACTACGCCCGGATGGCAGATGTCCCACTGGCGTACCAGAGACATACAGTGGGAGTGCCTAGTCACATCCACCATCTTCTGAGATGCCTAGTGCGTGCGGTGACGTGCTATCATGAGCACCACAGGGATTAGACACCTACGGTTTATTTTCATGCATATTTTTAAGAGACATGTCGTCTCTAGATGTATTAGGACGAACATGTATATTTTTTGATCTATGTGATGCACGTTGTGAAAACATTTTCACACACACACACACACACACACACACACACACACACACACACACACACACACACACACACACACATATATAGATATACATATGCCTATGGTTTATTGTGTTTTTTATGCTTCTTTGCTATTTTAATTACATGTTATGCAAGTCTCTGTCTAATACATAATTGGCTAATGCATCAGTTAACGTATTTAATTGTCTTGGAATGTGTTGATATGTGATGAAATCAAAATTGCTTTCTAACAACTTAACGCGTAGATATAACCTTAGAATCCGATGGTCTCTGATGGAATATCGCCCATTGAGCTGGTGGAAGACAAGCTGAGAATCCAGGTTCACAACCAATGTTCGAATACCGAGATTGATCGCCTCGGCCAGTAACTCAATAACAACACTATGCTCAACAACATTGTTCGTGGTACAACCTAGACAAACCCCTTGAAGGTCTACTAGCTCACCATCAGGATCGTAGATCACCCATGCCGCAGAAGATAGGTTGCGTGTACTATGGGAGGCACCATCGGCGAAACCAATGTAAGGTGAACCAGACATCTATACAAGACGCAAAAGGACACAATAGGCGGCAATCACGCTGAAACACCAAGCCAAAACATCAAAATATGCACACACAACACACCTGCTAAAGCACACGTATGTACAAATCAGAGTGCCTGGAATTCACACATAATAATTTTTCAAGTAAAGCCCATTCCGAGGCTTATCTAGAGGATTCCCTTCGTAGTCAATCAACTCATAGGCCCCTTTTTGCAAAACTCTCTTTACAATATAAGGCCCGTGCCACATGGGTTCGAATTTGCCTGCTTGCAGCTTATCATTGGCTTGATCGTAGAGTAGGACTAAATCTCCCTCAACAAAAGAATAGGGATGAACTATGCGATCGAAGTGAGTTTTCACTCTCTTCTTCTATGCTTCGATAGCTAGAGAGGCTAGTTGATGAGTCTCATCTAGCCGCTCTAGGTAAAGAAGGCATTCCTCTACTGGCATAGTGTTGGGGAGTAATTCGACGACTAATTTTAAAGAAGGGATCTCGCACTCAATGGGAAGGGTAGCCTCCAGTCCATAAACCAATTGGAAAGGAGTGAAACTGGTGGCATCCTTCACAGAGGTTCGGTAGGCCCACAAGGCATAGAACAACATCAAGTGCCAGTTGGACTTGTGCATGCCAATGGTTCGTTGAAGCATTGTAACTAGAACCTTGTTGATGGCTCCTACTTGGCCGTTGGCCTGAGGATAGTATGGAGTCGAGCTATCATGCCGTAAGCCCAACTGGGTTGTAAGCTCAGTCATCATATGATTATTGAAATGCTTGCCATGATTAGTGATGATGGCCTGAGGGATTCCGAACCATGAGATAACATGATTAAATAAAAACTGCGCCACTGTGTGACCGTCTTCAGACAATGTGGGCATCGCCTCGGCCCATTTTGTGAAGTAATGAATGGCAACGATGATATACCCATGCCCCCCTACCGAGCGAGGGTTACAGTTCATATAATCAATGCCCCATTTTGCAAAAGGGCTAATGGTAACAACGGGGTGCAGTGGAGCAGGAGGCGCATGCATCTTCCATTGGTAGATTTGGCACTCATGACAAGAGTGGATGGCGAGAATGTAGTCCTTCAAGATGGAGGGCCAAAAGTAACCAACACGGAGGATTTTTTGAGCAGTAGCATATCTGGACATGTGACAACCACAGGCGCCAGAATGGCAGTCATTTAAAACTTGCTTAGCTTCCTCAAGTGTTAAACATCGACGGAGAACAGAGTCAGTGCCGAGACAGTACAGGGTGTCCCCAATAATGCGATATGGTTGAGATTGATGGCGAATCTATCGTCGAGCATCCTTAAATGTCTCGAGATGAAAAGAGGACGTCTGTAGATAGACAATGATATCCCTGTACCAGGGATTGAGAGTGTTTATTAGGAAGAGGGATTCATCTGGGATATGGTCCTCTAACCGAGAGGGCGTAGTAAGAGATGGCAAAGAGCACAAAAATTCAGCAAAGACAAGGGATTTCTTGGACTTGGTAGTAGTGAATTCCAAGTCGAACTCTTGGAGGATAACAATCCACTTCGAGTACTTGGCCCCCAGCAGCTAACGCGGCAGGATGTACATCATCGGGTTGCAATCAGAAATCACTGTCATAGTGCGTAACAAGATATAATGGCGGAAACGTTGGACGACACAAATGGCGGCCGATGCTGACTTCTCGATGTGAGTGTATCGAGATTCTGTATCTAATAGGTTGTGATTGAGATAATAAATTACGTGATTAATGTCATCATCATCATCTTGAACGAGAACCATGCCAATAGTGGTATTGGCAGCGGCCAGATACAAAGTGTAATCATGATGGTAATTAAGAGGACGCAACAAAGGAGCGGAAACAAGGAGAGCCTTCAGGTGCTCGAAGGAATCTTGAGCGGTGGAATCCCAATGAAAGGGGGTGTCCCGCTTTAGTAACTGCGTAAAATCTTTGGCCACCTCGTCATATTTCGGAATGAAGCGTCGTAAAAAATTGCTTTGCCCTGCAAGCTCTACAATTGCTGCAAAAAAGAAGGGGGAGGAAGATTCAGAATGGCCTTGAATTTAAGGGTGTCCAGACGAATGCCTCTCGGGAGACGATGAACCCGAGAAGTCTGCCAGACTCTATGCAAAAGACACACTTATGCGGATTGAGCCGAATATGGTAGTGTCGACAGTGGAGAAAGATTTCACGAAGATGAGCAGGGTGGTCCTGACGCTTAGCTGAATGAGTTGGTAGATCATCTAGGTAAGGCTGCATGATGTGTCGAATATCATGGAATGCATAGGACATCGCGCGTTGGAAGGTAGCATAGGCGTTCTTCATACTGAAAGGGAGCTTTTTGTAGGCGAAAGTGCCCCACGGACAGATAAAGGCAGTTTTTTGTTGATCGACAGTGCAATATTAATCTGGTTATAACCAGAGAAACTGTCCATAAACGAGTATATTTCACTTCCAGCACACTCATCAATGAGCTGGTCAATGAAGGGTGTGGGGTAGTTATCCTTGGGATAGGCTCGATTAATATCACGGTAATTAACGTAGACCCTGATGGTACCCTGCTTTTTATTCATAGGGATGATATTGGAAACCCAATCTGTGAGTGGGATGGGGTAGATAAAACCAGCCTTGAGAAGCTTTTCAATTTCCGCTTTAATGGCTGCAGTGTTTCGGGGGTGCACGGGGCGTAAACGCTGTCAGACAGGATTAGCTCCCGGATACATGGGTATCTCATGCACCACAATACTTGGGTTGATGACAGACATTTCTTCCTAAGACCAAGCAAACACGTCAAGAAATTCGCGAAAAAGACCAGCATAAAGCTGAATTTCCTCAGGAGTACAAGTTACTCCAACATGGATATGCTCGACAATCCCCGGTTTAATAGAGATGTCGATGGGCTGCGTTTGCGTGATGTTTCCCATGTTCCCTTCATAGGACACTTGATATACTTGGATGGGTGTATGAAGGGGTTGTGCGGGGAGACAATGAGAAAACAGCTCGAGATAGGCGAGCATTTCCCGATGGGTAGGGAGGAATGAGGAACGATGGTGAAGATTGAACCAAGGGGGTTCCTCGAGAGACATAGTCTCGATAATGGCTTCATCAGAATGAAATGTTTCCTTTAAAGGATTCGAAGGAGCATAGTCTCCAAGCCAAGGGGAATGAGCATACGAGTCAAGAGCTCTGCTCAAAGGAGCAGATTCAGGAAGGGGAGCTGATACAGAAACATTCTTGATGTAGTTGAGCTCGGCAGGACTCAACGGCATCTCATCGCCTCGTGATTCTATCTAGTCAATGGGGGGAAGAACCCAAGGATCAGCACAAACATAAATCATATTGATAGGAGCGATGTTAGGAGGTGGGAGTGAAAAGACACCCATGAGGGCAGGATCTTTAAAGAGCCTAGCTCCCACACTCTTTAATGGAATGGAGGTATGCTCCACAAAAGGCATGTTGCCTTGAGAAGAGGAGGTGAAGAAAGACAGCTGCTCTACTGTGATAATATTCCCCTGATGAGGGAAGCGAATGACACGAAATAGAGATGAAGCCATGGCTCGCATGGCATATGTCTAGCTTCGGCCCAAAAGGAGGTTGTAAGTTAGATTAGCTTCAACGGCTTCAACTTCCACTTCGACAGTCTTCCCTTCCAAATTAATAGGCAAACACTGGAGGATACCATAAGGGAGAGACTCTCTCCCATCCAAGGCTTCCAAGGTTGTAGGAGACTAACTCAAGGTCGGAGAACCAATAGCCTGCCAACAAGCAACAAACATAATGCAAGTTCAAGTGCCTTCATCAATGACCATACGATGAATCGTTCTAGAGTTGATGATGACCTAGATAAGGAAGGAAATTTGGTGAGGCAGTCTCGGTACATGGCTTTTGAGATCAAAAGTGATCAAATCCGAGTTAGCCGGGTCGATGCCACCGATGGCCGATAGCAAGGACTTCCTCTGGGAGGGGCAGCTCTGGAGAATTTCTAGAGAAGAAATAGCTGATGGAGCCTGGGCTAAGTCCTCAACGATGCTGTAGTGCTGAGCAGCACGAGCATTAGGGTTGTAAGAAGATCTCCGGAGTACACCTTTGGGAGGGGGTTGAATAGCTGTCTCAGTGCTAGGTCTCTCGATATGGAGTGGACCAGAACTAGGTGAAGGAGCACTTGAGGGGTCCTTAGGCTCTTTCCCGATAGGTGATAGATATTCTTTTTCTCGAGTACTAATGTGAACAGGAATCGTTCTAGCCATGAACACTTGAGAACCAAAGGGAGAAGAGGATTGGGATGGGTCAGCCACCATTTGCGTTTGCTGCGAGGGGAAAGGTTCTTTCAGCACCGCAGGAGTCCCAGGAGCACCTTTCAACAAGCGACTAACTTCAGACCGCCTTGGGCAGTCTTTGGTGTAGTGATCCTCATCGAAGATAAGACAAGGATACTTGGGTTTGCGTTTGGCTCCTTCCTTGGGTGGAGGTTTAGGGGAATCCTGCTTGGGTTGATCAGCTTTATTTTTCCATTTTCCCTTATTTTTTCCTTTCGAGGCTTTATCCGCCGTGGTGGACTGGATGGCGTTAACCTCGGAAGGATTACTAGAATTAGACATAGCCTGAGAAGTATTTCCGTTCGAAGCATTCGACTTTTGCTTCCCAGGGTTCACGGAAGATTTCTTAGAGGACGGATTTACAAATCCAATGACACCATCCACAGATGGCTTTGGCGGAGTTTTGGATGTTTTGGGCCTCGAGGCTTCAGGCAAATAATAAGATAGGGTACCAAACTAGGAATAAACCAAGTCAAGGTTCTGAGCACGCGCAATAGCCTGATCTTTAGTTACACATGCCCCCATAGCAATTTCTTGTGCGATCACTGGGACAAAGGAGGTTGTAAACCAATCGGTCAGGAGCTGATCAAGAATCCAAGACTTAATCAAAGGACGATGCCATCTCCATTCATGTATATGATCGGAGATGTGCATGGCCATATCCTGTTTAAGAGATGTGA
Source organism: Pinus taeda (assembly GCA_000404065.3). NCBI lineage: Eukaryota > Viridiplantae > Streptophyta > Pinopsida > Pinales > Pinaceae > Pinus > Pinus taeda. The sequence goes on from APFE030175319.1 coordinate 492,829, forward strand.
GGAGATGCATTCGTGTCTCATACCGAATTGGCAACTGAAAATAAGTTAAAAATGCCATCGCCAACGAGTTAAAATCTTGAAAAGATTCGCGGGCTAGCTCAATATACCACTTAATAACAGAGCCAGTGAGAGTCCTTTGAAAAAGGCGGATCCAGACTGAATCGTCTGGCCATGAATTTGACGAACACGAGAGATGATAAGTCATAATGTGGGCTTGGGGGTCTTCTCCAACTTTTCCATCGAATTTGGGACAATCACCGTGAATCTTGGTTGGAACTGGTGGCTAGTATAGATTATGAAGAATAGGATCATTGGTTAGTTTGGACACATCTGGCAGTTCCAATGTTGCTAAGAAGGGTAACTGAGGATTAAAGGACATCTGTGGCCATGGGTAAGGGGTAGCACCAAGGTTCCAACCAGTTGTTGGTTGCCCCCATTGATTTTGTCCGGACAGACCTGGCCCATAGGGGTTCTGTCTGTAGGGATTTTGTCCATAGGGGTTATAGCCATAACTGGACGGTTGACCCTGGATTTGCCCCCCAGCATTCCATTGATTACCAACTTGACCTACAGGAGCAACATACGGTTGCTGGTAATGCTGATAAGGACTCACCTGCATTTGTTGATAATTTTGATACGGGGCAAACTGAGCTTGCCCCTGGGATTGGTGGAAACCATAAGGTTGTTGGGCTCCATACTGAGCCTGGGGGCCAGGCTGCATTTGATAAGGAGGTTGTGATTGAAACCCACCTTGCATTTGAAGACCAGCTTGGGTCTGGGGCCCATCTTGGGGCTGCAAACTAGGTGGAGCTTGGGAAGCAACAACCATTTGCATGCCCGGTTGAGCAGGCCTAGAAAGATGTCCTTAAGAGGATTGGGGTTGAGCCACCTGTCTAGAAGGTTGTCCTGGTTGAGCTTGATATTGGCCCATCTACCCAGAAGGTTGAGCTTGCTGGGTGTTGGGTTGTCCTTGAGTGGACTGGATGGCTGAGTGGACTGGATAGTTGTTTGGCCAGATTGAATCTGAGGTTGACCAGCTTGTCCAGACGGTTAACAAGACTTGACAGTGGGTTGGCCTTGTTGTACGTAAGGCTGACCACCTTGCCTAGAATGGTATCACTGTTGGACCCCAGGTTGTCCTTGTTGCATATAAGGTTGTCCTGGATTTCTAGAGGGTTGCCCAAGATAAGTAAAAGATGGAACACCATAGGCTGAAGGTTGTCCCTGAAAGGGTTTTCCTTGTGGGCCTCCAGGTTTCCTTGGATAAGATTTCCCGTAATACTTTTGCCCATAGGAAGGCTGCGTGTAAGATGGTTGACCTTGATAAGGTGGTCCTTGAAAATCCGTAGGGGGTGCTTGGCCACCACCATAACGAGAGGTACCCCAAGCAACAGCTAACGAGGCTGAGACCTCAACTGCAGGCTGAGATGGCAAGGATCCAAGATAAAGATGATGCCCTATGAGATCATAGTAATGTAATGGCCCTTGCGAGCTCGGATTCTAGACAGCTTGCAAATACTGATCGTATGGCCCCCTACTGGAATGGAACCAGAAGATGGTGGGGCATTAAGTGTAGGATCGACAACTCTGGATGTAGGCATCGACTGACTACTATTTACCGAACTGGGGGACGGACCAGCAACAGTGGTCACAACTGAGGATGCAGTGACGGCACTAACAACAGGCGATGAAGAAGCTACAGAGATAGTTGGAATAGTCGAGACTGAAGTGACAGATGTATTGTGAATTTGAGGAATAAAAGATCCCGAAGTGGGAGTGATGTTGTGATCCCACATAGCACCCGTAAAGGAGTTCCTAGAACCAATAACATCCCTCAAAGTCCTATAGCGTAAGGGCAACGTGACATCGAGAGGAGTGACACTAAAGGTTGGGGTTTCCACCGAGATAGGAGTTTAAACACTCGTCACAATGGATGCTTCACTCACGATGGGGGATGTGTCATCCATATCAGAGGAAGACATTGGACCGAAACACTAGGAGGAGTAATAGGAGTATCCTCTTCGGAAGGCTCCCAAACAGGGTTCCAATGGATATTGTAAAAACCTTCCTCTGGAGTGCGGGAGTTCAGCGGTTGTATACTCGGAATAATAGGGAGAGTACCACTACCAATTGGTGTCTCAGGAGCAATAGAAGAAGGAGACCCTTGGTCACTTCGAATGGGAGATGGGATCAATGATTCCACCAAGATGATTCAATTCAAAAATCCTAGGCAAACTAATGAGAAAGGACCCTACTCAAGCTAACAAAAACAAGATCTAACAGGGAAAATGTGAACGTGGCCGAATAAATTTTAAGACACAAGGACATAACTTGACCTTTTCATCTTTAAAGAGTTGAGAAAAGGACAAAAAGATGACTCTAGTTGCCTTCAAATGTTTAATGAGCCCGAAGTGACAAATGCTCAGATGAGCCTTTTCTTTTAGGGAGTCCGAAAAGGATCAAAAGTGACTACTCTGGAGAACTAGGCAAAAGGTTTACCAGACAATCTGTAAAACTGCATATACACTTTGGCAATTGTATGAAAACCAAGGAATTTCCGTACGGCAGTCAATCTTCCCGAATGCTGTGTTCGGTGCGTTACAAGTCGTAAGGCGGCAGACACGGCTTCCTATGGATAAAGGATGATAACCTAGTGGGGTCTCCCCATATACTCGATGGTACGTGGGAGCACAATTCTGTACTAGACCACTATTGATTCACAGAAGGAGGAATCACCCAACCTTGAGTGAAAACAAAAGTGACTAGGTTTAACAACGCCGGAGCACGTCTCTAGCCTAGACGTCTAAACAGTGTGCATTATGTTCCAATGCGTTGTTAGATTCATTCAGTTCATTTTAAAGTTGATCTTGGATTATGTTTTAGTTTTCATGCCTTACTGTATGTAATGTCTCAAAATTTCCTAAATGCAAACTATATGCCACAATATATCATTTCATTCGATGAATGCTAGCTATAAGAGAGTTGAGAGATTTCACACAAACAAAATGATCATAGAACAACCAATGATATCTCTAATGCTGCTAATGGAAATAAAAAACTTTTCTTCGAAGTCACTAATTGCTAATAACAACGAAAAGCTCTAATTCACATTAACTAATGAAAAGCAAAAGAGATTTTTCTTTTAATGTTAAGGGCAAGATGCACTAAACAAACTTTGAGAAATGATAGTAAAAGAGAAAAAAAAGAAAATTTCACTCAATGCAAGCACAATCAGATCCCTAAATGGACAAAGCAGTCCTTCAAAACTGAGAAAAGTCCCAAAGACACAAATGAGCCGTGTAATCTAGGCCCAAAGCGAAATAAAGCAGAGTTCAAGTGAAAAAGAGGTAGGTCACCCAAAAAATGTAATGAAATGATTAACAACCACTAAATGAGTGCAAGGGAGCAATCAGAAATTCAGCTGGACTAATAAAAGATCAAAAACTCCTAAGGAAGGCTCGACACACAAAGCCACTAGATGCCCTAGGGCTAAAAACGTGAGATCGATAGAAAATGGCAAACAACCAAAGGATGAAGGTTAAAACCAGTCAAACAGGACTCCAACACACTTAAGCAGTCGAGAAAATGTATCCAAAACAAAGACCAAGCTCAGAAGGCTTAAAATCAAGCAAACTTTAGCAGTTCCCAGGCCTGGCGTGACTTTCAGGCCGAAAATGGCACCTTTTAAGGATTGGCGCGGGTTGTATATTGACAACTAGCACTAATTGGCGCGACTGTTACGCAAAAAAGTGTGCCAGTCAAGTTTTCTATGCCAAAATGAAAAATAATCATTCCAAAACCAGGCCAACGATAACCAGGTAAACCAAGAAGCAAGAAACATCAAAAGAACTCAACCCAAAAGGCTGACCAAGTAGGTAAAAGATCAAGAAACAACTAAAAAGGCAAGACAAGCTCCCCAGCAGAGTCGCCAAATTGATGAGGAGGTAAATTCCCTCTGCGGATAGAGGCGATCCCTACTAGCCCAGACCGGGTCTAGCAACAATCATCAAACGCTATGGCGCAAGTTCCTAATTGCAAATTAATAGACCAGTGATGAAGGCCTACCTGGATTCCAACGCTATTGTTTGTAGAAGAGGTGGTCCTCCCGTTCCTTTGCTCCGGTAGATCACAATCCTCACGATCTCCATGAATGGACACTTGCACATACAAGAAATGACACAAACACAAGCATAAAATCCAACATATGCAACTATATATGAGTTAGAAAGGATATAACTCATCATCATCACAAATAACAACAAGAGTGGAATGATAACCAATAGTTGTTCATTAATACTTAATCAAAGAAGAATACAACCAAAGTTTTGACACTGGATTCTCCTTTGGCAGGTAGTCAACAACACATGTCTCGAAAAGCCTGTTGGGAATAAGGACAAGCCTCTCTCTTTGGATTTTGGACAATAATCTCCTTGCTTGGATTTGGCCTTATGGGAATCAAGAAGGCTCTTGCAACATGAAGCTCTTGGAAATTTGACAATTCTCAATCTCTGGAACTAGCTTGCAAAGGGAAATGGGCAAGCTTTTATAGATGGAGGAAGGGGAGTTGGGATCAAGCCAATAATCATGGGATTGGCCCTATCATCAAGGAAGCTTCCATGAGAGGTGGAAAACCACTTCCTCTCTATGGAAATCCGTAGCCAAACCACCCAACTCAAAATAGATAGCAGTCCAGGAATTTGTTAGGATGAAACTTCCACCGTTGTTTGTTAAAAAACACCTTTGATTATGGTTGGCATGGGTGCGACTCTATGCCAGAGCACCAACTAGCGCACCCTCTTTGGAGGATTTGCCCCCTTAGCGTGAGGGCTGCACTATGGAACCGCGCCAATGGAAAAAGAGCTATTTTTAGGGTTTTTAGTAGGAGATGTCTTCAGGGCAAGTAAAGCTCATGTTCAGGGGAATGTAATGCAAGTGTTTGTAGGCCATGTCACTTCTCATAGGTCCTGGAATGAGTCCTCCAAGATGCAGGAGAGGGGTAGCAGGGACAGTGACAAATTGCTGTGTAACACGAGGTATGGATGCAGCCATCCAAAAGATAGATAGAACAAAACCATCTATTCGAAAAGACCCGATCATAGTAAAATTCTAGGGTCTTGAATCCAACCCAAACTTATGTAATCTGAGTCCAGGGTCTTGAAGCTAGCCCTATCATAGTAAAATTCCTAATATGCAAATAAATGTGTTGAAGTCGAACATACTAGAAAAGCACTTGATTACCGGCCAATGATGTGAACCGTTAACAAGCATGAGAGAGACCACCAGTAATGTCAATTTTCCTCAAGGTACTGCTAGTACAATCCACAAAGTGTGAAGAATGATCTGAAGTGAAACACTTGTGGAATTACTCAATCGAAGACCAATAATGCAAGCCTGTCGCCGAGTGCGAAAAACTTGCCATTGAGGCATGCAAGCTCTAAGGTACTCGAAAGGAGTCTCTAGATCAACTTCTTGGATAATGAGTTGATGTTGATAGGAAGCGATCCATTTCAGGAGGGCATAATGTTTCCCACATCAATGACGGGAGACAAAGGAACAAGATGTAGATGGATGAAACAAATAATTAGAGGAGGATGTAAGGGTGTAAATTGCAGAAGGATTAAACTCTTGAACATATCGGAAAAACGACTATGGAATGTGGCAGCACTTTGGTACCAAGGGATCGATGGTCATGCGAGGACAGCAGGGATCAAATGGAATGAGGCAAAATGAAGAACCCAAATCCCAAAAGGCTAATGATGAAGTGAGGATGTCCCAAACCCAATGAGAAAGAAAAGTTTCGATGTTCAAGAGCGACACGCTGTAATAAGTAACCGACGAAATATCTCCATATTTTCCCCCACCATTGCTAGCGAGTACCCAAATTATTTTTGAAAAACAAGCTTGAAGGTGATAGCATATGCTTGTGATATAAGTTTGTCCTTTGGAAAAATCCAACACAGTGAAATTTTAACGAGCCCTAGGGAGGAGAAGCTTGGGTCTCATCATGGCGATGAGTCCAATGTCGTCAAGTTTTAACGAGTCCGACATAGGTAAAACTAAGAATATTTTTCATGTTTAGAGAGTTTGAAAAAGACAAAAAAGAAAAATCCAAATGGTCCCTTTTTGTAAGTTTGTGTCTCTTAAGCCTGAAAAGGTAGAAAACGATACTTGAGAGAACCACTTGACTATTTTAGACAAGGAGTACTTTTCGTAAATAGTGTGCCCAACCCAAAAAAGTAAATAAGTTACTGGGGACACGAAGTTTCGTAACCATTAACAAACTCGAATTGACAAGGGCTTGGTAATCTTTTCACGTTTCAAGAGTCAGAAAAGAGCTTAAAGTTGACTCGGAAAGGTTTTTTTGGTACTGCTTGAGTATATAATTCAACATCGATCATCACCAGTGCTTAAAATACCTGTCACTGCACAAGGAAATTCAGGAATAAGACCTATTTCACAAAAATACATGACTAATGCTCAAAACCATAGAAAACCCTGAATTTTGAACAAAAAGGCTAGAAAAGAGACATTAGGGTAAAAAACAATTCACTTTGTGTTTTTGACAGTGGTAAAAAAAACTTCAAACCTTGCATACCTATGAAACTGAATGATCGATTCTGAGAAACTCAATGGTCCATTTCTTCTCGTGTTTCCTCCAGGTAAATAACCCATCCCTATCTTTGTTTTTTCATCAAATTTAAATGCAATTTCATGTTTTAGACCAATATTTGAAGAGGTTTTTTGGACAAAAATTCTGCCTTGGTTGTCGCAAGTTCCCCCTTGGGGTTGTGACGACCGATAAATTTGCACGGAACAAAATCAGGATCATCACAAGAAAGTGATGTACAGTTGTGACGACCCAAAAATTTGTGAACTATGCAAATTGGCCTGTCGCAGATGTTTTAAAAAAGTTGCGACGAGCGCCGGAACCAAAAACACTTCATTTTTAAACAGCTTTAAGATATGAAAATTGTTGAATGGCTTTTAATAAAATATGTTGGTGCATGTAGGGGTACAAAATGGCTTTCTCTTGGCAGGAATGCACTCATGATGATGATGATGAGATTGGGGCAGCCAATCCTCATTGCCAGAATATCCTACAGAACTGTGGGCTATTAAAATTCTTCTTAACACCACTACTGAGAGCTCAACTAGATCTCTTGGAGTACCTTATCCGAGCGTGGAATCTAATGGAGGGAAAATTTATCATCTGTGGGCAAGAAATCGAATTTGATGCCATAGACATCTATTTTTTGATCGGATTGTCATGGCGAGGGGAGAGACCTTGCATGATGGGCACTCGAGTTACATGACACTAACTAGACACTCTTATTGCAAGAGTGTGCCCAAGGGCACAAAAATCATCTACTAGTGAGAAACTGCAGATTACCTTGGTTAATGATTTGTCATTACGGGTTTTTCTATTCACTATCACTAGGGAAGCTAGCTCCAGAGCCCAACACGAGCCAACTAAAACTTAGTTGCGGTTAGCCTTAGACTATCTAAATCCCACTATGTTTGACTGGGTGGAGGTCATGTCTCTTAACATGAAGAGACAATTGACCAAATGCCATAGTGGTGAGACAAAATAGTTTGGTTATGGTTTGATCTTGGTATTGCTCATGCTGGAGTGAGTGCTGATCCTTCAGCTACAAGACATGCGGGTGGGGTGGCCAGGACCACGAGAGACTCGAATTACTTGGTGGGCTCTGGTGATGCCGTGAGGAGGCGGTGGCCAACCAATGTCTTGGGGTCCTGAATTTATCGAGTAGATATACCTTTAGTAGGTCATAGTCGAGGATTGGCCATACACTAGGATGGACTTTAGACGCGACGCAGACATGCTACTTCCTCCTGGAGAACTGTGGAATTAGAGAGGTACAAAACTCAGTTTGACCGACAAACTTTTTGTAATTTGTTTTTCATTATTTTTGGATTTTAAATATACATGTCTTGATTATTATGTTCAATTCTTTGCAGATGTTAGACCTGAGAGACCTATAGGTCTTTTTCCTACTACCCGCAGTGCTGCCAGAGAGATTGACCTACCACCTCTGGGTGGATACGCTGAGGAGGAGATAGCTCTAAACTTAGAGGGCTTGACTGAGGAGATCCCAGATTACAGAGGATTCAAAGATATCCCCAGAAAGTACCAATGACACACTACAGGTGTGTCGAATAGGATACACCAGCTCCTTAGACAGGTGGTCCAAGCAGTAGTTTTCTATAAAGAGCATCATTCATAGTAGACTTCCAGGTTTTGTTTTCTGCAAATTTTGAGAGACAACTGTCAAGCGATGTAACTTGAACACACATATTTTTTCGACATATACATATATTTTTTGAGCACCATGGTGCGCAACACATGATATACATCTATCTATGTTTTACTGTATCTTGCTTATGATATATGTATGCTTGTCTATGATTTATAATTTACGCAAATGTCTACTTAATATAAAATTCACTAATGTATCAATCAATATATCTAACATTCGCATAAATGACAAAAGGAACAATGAGAAAAAGATCATTTTACACACCAAATCAAAAGGTACATGGCGCACAGGTTTATTTTTACATAAGCTCAAACCATGAAGAACTATGCTTGGATTCAGTTTCATTGTTTACACAAGCCTGAAACAAAAAACTATGCTTGAATAAGGTTTAGATGCCCCCAACATAATGATCCAGTTGAGGTACATGCCCCCCAAGCTTCATTGCATTCAACTGGGTGGATGAAATGAAGGTTGACTTACGAGATCTAGGAAAGACTCGACTGGGATTTTACAAGATCTCCATCAAAGATTCGTTTCGGAAAAGGGAGTTGTTTCATTTCTTAACAAGGTTGACATAGTGAAAGAACTATTCACAGAACATCTGTTTCATTTTTGAACGAGGGTGACACGAGATCAAGAACTCTCCTAAGGCCTCTTGTTTCATTTTTTAATGAGGTCGACACAAGAAAATAACTATCCTTGGAACTCCTTGTTTCATTTTTTAACAAGGTTGACACAAGATCACAAACTATCCTCGAGAATCCTTGTTTTGTTTTTAAACGAGGTTGACACAAGATAACGAACTATCCTCGAGACTGTTCCTGGGTCATACAAGAACATGACTCCTAAGAGGTCTTCATTAGAGGGAAAAACCAAGCTCTGGGAGGAATACATGTCATTGGGCACCAATGATAGATCAAGTTCTAATGCCCGCAGTACATGATGTATGAGACCATCTACATGATCATCAAAAAATACAGAGATGGAACAGGTAGCCACATAATTAACTTGTGGCGGGGAAGGTACTACCGGCAGACGAGAATCGATAGGGGATGATGGTTGTACAGGAGGTACCTAGTGACCAAGGAATGACAATTGATATATAGTCACTATTCTTCCATCACGTGGAAAAAAACCACATGGAAACGTGAAGAAACAAGAGCCCCCATGACATAAATATAGTTGCGGCCAAGGAGAAGACTGAAATCCAACGCACCTTGGATGACCATCATGTCTATATAGACAGTTTTACCTCCCAAAGTAATAGGGAACTTCGAAAGGATCCCTAAAGGTTGACTAGTTCCTCTGTCGAAAGCCAACAGATTTTGGGTGACATGCACAACCTATGGGGAGCCCCTAGCTTGCCAAGTAGTGGAAGACATGAGGCTAACCGATGCACCCTCATCCAATAAAGTGCTAGGTACCGCCATATTATAGGCGTGCACGGTGATCTGGAAAGGCACATAAGGTGGGAGGCAGAAAGTAGTCAAATGAATCCAATCGAAGGAAACGATAGAACTACTTGTTGGGGGTATCATATGATTGCCCCCATGCTCTGTAGGAATTGAAGAAGGACTCTCTTGATCAATTGGGATAGGAGGGTCACTCTTGGATTCAGGAGAATTTGATGAGATGAGAAGAACATGATTAATATGATCATTATGCTCTTTTGGAACAGAGTGAACAACTGATGGTGAAACCAAGTCGACACTCTTTTCGACCAATGGTTGGTTAGAAATAGACATAACACAACCAGGCTCAGGAAGGGCAGGATAGGCAACAGATGAATCCAAGTCAATCTCTTAGTCAACCGAGAGAGGGTCAGAAGAAAGATGTTGATAACCAATTGGAAGTTGGGGTGAAGGGGCTGTAAGATTTTCCAAAATGGCGGAAGCTTTATCCATGAGTGGACAAAGGTGAAGGAGATGGTTGCCTTCACATAACCTATAGGGGAATCTAATCTTCCCTTTCTTCTTACCACTTCCAGTTGAGGGTGTAACATTGGCATGAGCTTCAGAGGGTGATGAGGGATGAGCCAGATAGTGAGATCGTACTTCTAATATCCTAGGAATACTAGGGCAATCACGAAGAAAATAGTCACCCTTGCACAACTTACAAGGAAATTTAACCTTCCATGGAGGATCAGAAGGTTTTTCGACTGGAGGTGCACTCGGAGAAATAGTTGCTCGGGTGGCCTCTCACTTATCTAACTTCTTCTTCTTCATCTTATTCTTCTTCTTCTTAGCCTCTTGGTTACTGGATTTGGAACTTTCACCAAGCGAAGCAGGAGAGGAGGGTGAAGAAACAGGGGAAGAAGGAGAAGGCTCAACCCTAGAATCATCTTGTTGTGATTCAAATGAAGGAGGTGACAGAACAAGAGTCATGACACTCGGGACCACCGAGGTTGAAAACAACCAAACGGGTAATCCGATGGTTAACCTTGGTAAATACAATGTTGCCATATATGGAGCACCAACATTTCCAAAAGAAAGAAAAGGACCAGGACTCCCATCCGGGGGAAGACCTTGAATGGTAGACTATGGACAGGTTTCCATTGGAATTGACCTTGAAAGGAATGCTAAATATAACTAGGAATATTGTGTGTGCAGTTAAATTTTACAACATTGAAACAAAACTGGGCCTTTTCATATTTTAAGAGTCGAGAAAAGGACGAAAGGTGACTCTATCTCTTTCTAAGTTTAATAAGCCTGAAAGGACAAGTGCTCAGATGATCCTTTTACTTTTAAAGAGTCGGAAAGGAATGAAAGTGACTACTCTAGAGTACTAGACAAGAGGTTTACCAGACAAATCGCAAAACTGCATATACACCTTGGTGATCAAATGAAAGAGAAATGACCAAGGACTTTCCGTATGGCAATCAATCTTCCCAAATGTTGTGTTCGGTGCATTATGATTCGTAAGGCAGCAGACTTGGCTTCCTATGGATAATAGGATGATAACCTGGTGGGGTCTCCCAATGTATACTAAACGGTAGTGGGAGCACAAATCCTTACTAGTACCTATTGAATCACAAAAGTAGGAACCACCCAACCTTAGTGAAAACAATAGAAACTAGGTTTAACGATGCCGAAACATGTCTCTAGCCTAGACCTCTAGATATGTGTGCATTAGGTTCCAATGTGTTTTTAGGTTAATTCAATGAATTTTAACAATTGATCTTGAATTAAGTTTCAATTTCAAGCCGCTATCGAGTGTATTTCAACAATTTCTAGGATGCAACCACAATGAGTAAAAGACCATTCCTTTCGATGAACAACTACCTAAATTAGGGTAAGGAGTTCATTTCCAAGTGAACAAAAACAAAACAAGCAAATGCAAGAACAACAGTGCAAGCAAGTAATCCAATCAATATGAAACACAAGGCATCAATTTCTGCTTATCTCACAAATACTATGACGAAAAAATGAAAGATGAAAATTTCGCTTTTCAATTCCTAATCATGAAGAATCTACTAATGAAAATGCTTTCACTTTCACATACTATATGAGTGCAATGTTTTTGATTTTTGGATTTAATAACAAACAAGCAAATGCAAGCATGACTGATCAAAACAAATGTAATCTATGTTTCAATAGTGAATGGAAATCAAATCAACATATCAAACTAGTTCGATGACCAATCACTACAGGCCAATCAAAAAGAATCAACAAGTAATAAGGGAACAACTTCAAACAAGCCAATAAGATGGTTGTGGACATAGCTCAGAATCTTGGAAGGACAAGCAACCCAAAACAAGTGACTTCTTGATGAAACCTCAAAAGACTTAGGTCACACAGGCCAAAAGAACCCAAAATTTAGACAAACAGAACCAAGAAGGATATACCTTAGCAAACACAATCAAAACAAGCTTGATAAGATGTAAGAGACAGTGAAGGACAAGCTACACTAGGTTATTCAGGAGGCAAGGCTATGAAAAGCAACCCTACAGGAATCGTCGCAGGGGTTAGACTGGAAACATGAGACGGATGCCAAATCATTGCAGGCATGACGTTAGTAACTGTGCGACTTCATCACAAGAGTACACCTGTCTTCGGCGATGGTCCGATTTCAGGAATTGTCACAGCTATATGATGGGATATCCATGACGTACAACTTGGTCAAAGAGGACAAGAGTGATTCGTCGCAGCTGTTAAGAGCTAAATAATGTCGATCTTAATTAAGAAGCAAAAGAAGGAAAAGGTAGTTGAAAGACACCAGGCTTATCACTCAGACAGTGAGGTGGAATACCAGATCTACTCAAGTGTTCCAAAATGCTGATGTTTCAGCCCCAAAACAAAGAGACACTATGCAATTCAATAAAAGAGCAAAACAAGAGACAACACATAAAGGATTCCCCAGTGGATTCGCCAACTTGGGATGTAGGTAATGTTCCCTCTGTAGACAGAGGAAACCCCTCTAGCCCTAGAGTGGGTCTAGTCATATCAAGACAAATACAACAACTAATTCCTTAAATAGTCATTGTTGAAAGAGCCTACCTTATGCTGGTGTTTGATGTAGTCTTCGTTATGCTACTCCAGCTATCTTTTTCTTCTCCTTGATGAGTGATTCACCTGAAACAACACAAGAGAACAATGAAACACATAATAGAGCACAACAATGAACTATTCACTTATAGAGTCAAGGAACCATAAGCTATCAAATATATTTCATACATGATATAGGAAATAACCATTGATTGTATTAATATGAGCAAAAGTAAAGCTTACAACCATGCCTTGACGTCGCAAGCTTCCTCGAAGGGTCCAGTCAGTATGTCCCCATAAGAGTTCGCTCTCGAAAGGTCTCCCAAAAAGGTTGATGACTCTCTCCCTCACCCAAAAGCACTAATATAAGGCTAAGGAAATCCACAACAAATTGCTAGACTATCAGCAATTCACACTGGAAACTATCAATCCAACACAAAGAACTAGCTAATTTTCTCACTACCTAAAAACTCGCTGATCATAGTCATGGAGGATGTTTTTATAAGAGGAGGAGCCTCCATAAATGAGGGAGAGGAAGCTTATCTTCATGGGAAGTTACTCAAAATAGAACCACCATCTTAAATGAGGAAAGGTGAACTTCCTTGACCCAACAACCAGTTCCAGAACCACCCAGAAGCATTTTGTTTGAACTAATTCGCCATATCTCGGTTGTCACAAGTCAAACACTAAGACTCAGAGATGAAATCGCGAGGCAACAATGTATTCAGAGCTATCGTCACAAGCATGATACTGATGACATGCGATGATCCCTAAAATAGGACCATCGCAAAGAACATATGTACTCTTGTGACAGTGTTGTGAGGTTCTAGTTCACTTTGGTCCATCGTTGCAGACAGGATATTGGTGTCCTGCGACGATCTTGAAACATAGGTTAAAAGGGTCAAATTCAGGATTAATGAGCATGGTTGATCTTCTTGAGTGATATGGAAGATATGGACACATATTTTGATGTATGATAGAAAACAGATGCCATTCAGGGATTGACTCTACGGATCAGGGGATGTGGGGTCGGTGACAAAATACTGTGTAACAGTATTAAACTAACATCATGACCATCTCAGGCCATGGAAACTTGGTTCCAACATCCCCCTATACTCCTTCGGGTGAGACTTCAGTCCGTGCTCTGCTGGCTGATGCTGAAAGGGCCAATAGTGTAGGAATTTTTTTATCTAACTAACGTTGAACCTGGGTCAGGCCCCACCAAGCCAACACCTGGATTGACATATAAATATTCCTTTCTCTTGCTAAGATATTTCAAGCCCTAAGAAGTATGTCAACTCTCCAAGTAAAGACATGTCAAACTCACTTTTCATCTTTGTAGTGAAGTTCTTAAATAGTCGATCATCATTGCTACCAAAGATTATATCACCCACATATACCTCAACGATTGTTAAATTATCCTTATCTATTTGTACGTAAATATTGTTATTAGTAGTACCTTTCTTGAACCCTTGTTGATGTAGATATCCATCAAGATGGGCATACCATGCTCTGGGATCCTCCTTGAGACCATACAAAGCCTTCTTTAACTTGCAAACATAGTCTTGTTTTTCTGATAGTAGAAAGCCTTCAGGTTGTTCGATGTAAACTTCTTCTTCTAATTCTCCATTCAGAAATGCTAACCTAACATCCATTTGGTAGAATTTTATTTTTCTTGAGCATGCATAGGTGAGAAACATCCGAATGGATTCCATTTTGGAAATTGGTGCAAATATTTCATTGAAATCAATTCCTTCCACTTGTGCATAGCCTTTTCAAACCAATCTTGCTTTGTTTTTGGTAACCTATCCATATTCATTCAATTTTTTCCTGAACAACCATTTAGTCCCAATGATATTTTTATCTTTTGGTTGTGGAACTAATTCCCAGGTGTTATTCTTCTCTATTTGATCCAATTCATCATTCATAGCTCCTACCCAATGTTCATTATGGCTGGCTTCCTCAAAACTACTAGGCTCAAAGGTTGCTAGAAAAGCAATGTGAGCTTGTTGTGATGAATTAAGCTATCGACCTTTTCTTGTTCCGATTCCTTCATTTATGTCACCAATGATTTGATTTGATGGATGGTTCTTTTGAATCCATTCTTTTGTTCTCTTTGGAGGAGCTTTTTTTTGTTGTTCATGTATATCTTGTTGATCATTATTTACTTCTTCCTTGTTGACAATTGCTTCTTGTTCTAGAATTTTCTCTGTACCTTTTTTAGCCTCTATCTCAAGCTTCAAAGATTCTTGATCCTCATCACTATTTGTTAGAACACTATCTTCGTCAAATATAACATTTATGCTCTCCACTATTTGTTTTCATCTTAGATTATAGCATTTATAGGCCTTTCTTTTGTGTGAGTAACCAACAAAGATACCTTCATCAACACGTGATTCAAACTTACCCAACTTTTGATATTCTTTTTTGATATAACATTTGCTTCCGAAGATTCTGAAATATTTTACATTAGCCAGTTTTCCTTTCCAAAATTCATATGGGGTCTTATTGCAATTATTTCTGAGAAGACTTCTATTGATAATGAAGATTGCCATATCAGTTGCTTGAACCCATAATTTTTCATCTAATTTTGAGTCCTTCAACATTGTTTTACCCATTTCTTGTACGGTTTTATTGTTTCTTTTAGAAACTCAATTTTGTTGACATGTTCATGTTGTTGAAAATTGTTTTTTTATTCCATTTCCGTCACAGTATTGCTGAAATAATTTGGAAGTGAATTCTCTACCATTATCTTATCTTAGACACTTTATTTTTAAATCAGTTTCATTTTTGACAAAGTCCTTGTAGATCTTAAAGCACTCAAATGCTTCATATTTTTTCTTTAGGAAACTAACGGTTGTCATCTTGGTATAGACATCTATCATTAACATGAAATATAATTCTCCATCTAAGGCTTTTTTTCCCATAGGGCCACATAGATCAGAATGTATGAATTCCAATGGATGTGATGCAAAGTGTTCTTTTGTTTTAAATCAGCATTTTGTCTGCTTGCTATGCCGATAGGCCTCACATAGTGTGTTGGAAGGTTTTGAGATTTTTAGCATTTCTTGTACTACTTCCTTTTTTCTTATCCTAACAAGATTGTAAAAGTTTATCTGACCCATTCATTTGTGCCATAACCAGATTTCATCTTCTTTAGCTAGTAGACATGGTTTAGTTGCTTCATCCAGAACATATATGTAGTTTGGAGCTCGATTAGCTGTAGCCACAATTTTACCATACCTACCTTTACTGATTCACATTTTGTGGAGTTGAATAACATTGTGTGTCCTTGATCACACATTTGTCCAACACTGAGCAAATTGTGATTCATGTTTTCGACCAATAGAACATTCTTGGCTAGAGCATCTTTGCTTCCGAGACTAACGGTACCTGGTCCTATAACATTTGAAGATCCATCAATTCCAAAGGACATGGTTCCATCCTTCTTCTCTTTCAGAGATACAAATTTCCTTCTATCTCCAGTCATATGCATTGAGCAATTGCTATCAACATACCAAACATCTTTGTTATTTTGAGCCTTGAGAGCTAGAGCACAATTATCAGTGTTCTTCTTCTTCCATGTTCATTCGTTCTGTGGATTCGAAGATTCTTCTGGAGGATTTTCAAGTCTGTAGTCTCTGGCTATGTGTCCAAAGTTTCGACTTTTGTAACACTAAATATTACTTCTTAAATGTTCAAATCTATTGATGTTTCATTAAGCCCTGGGAGGTTCATATTTGACAGATCTCTTGGAATTGTATTGCTTCCTTGGGTATGTGCAACATTCTACAACTTTATGACCAAATTTTCCACATGAATAACAATAGCCATGAAAAATATGTTGGTACCCGGATGGAAATCTTCGTCCGGGAATTGTCTTCGAAGGGTGTTCTTGTAAAACTTGTCCAATGAAGTCTACATGCCTGTCAGATCTCAGAGGTTCATTGTGTTTTGTTGTAGAAGGTCCTACTTCTTCTTCTTTGTAACAAAGGCTAGTTTTGTCGTTGTAAGATCATTGATTGTTGATGAGTTCTTCCAACACCCTTGAGCTATTGGCATAGTTTTGGATAGTTTTTTCCTACTTCACTTCCTTACGAAGCAAGACTACTTCGGCTTCTAATGCTTCCCTTTCTTGGTTGCTTTCTTCCAACTTTTTTTGAAGTGACTCTTCAATACATTTGTGTTCTTCAACTTCAATTTTGAGACCTTGAATTTGTTCTTCAAGAGTGTTGAAATGGAGCTTCTCATCCTTGAGCTCTTTTATAAGCTTGATTGCCTCCTTAGAAAATTAATCTATGGTCAACCCTTCTTCTTTGTTGTTTTATACCTGTTGTTTATTGTGCTTGGCCATAAAAAATATTCTCTCATTAGATTCTTCTTTACTGTCATTGTCTTCATTGGATGATGAGTTATATTCTTTAGAGAGAAAATTTCTTTTGAATCCTTTCTTCTTGCCTTGCTTGTTGAATTTCTTAAAGCCTTTCTTTCCTTTTGAGTTTCCATCACTTTTGTTCAGACATTTTGCTGCGAAATACCCAACCTCACCACAACTGAAACATATCAATGGAAGTTTACCTTGAACTTTCCCTTACCAATTTTTAGTTTTCTTGTAAACTAAGCATATTCTCCATCTGAAAAACCTTCTTCATCATCTTCCTTGTATTCACACTTGTAGGTGTAGGTGTAGGTGTTTTCCTTTGAAGGTTGTTTGTCCTTATTGGTTTTCTTAGATGCAGCGAACACAATTTCTAGATGCGAAGTACCCTCTTCTTCAACAAGTCTCATTTGATATGTTATGAGAACTCCATGTAATTCCTCTTTGCTGTGTTTGTCCATATTTTCACTGTATTCTAAGACAAATACCTTTGGGTTGAATCTTCCTGGTAATGTTCTAAGAATCTTTTGTATAATAGTCTTCTCGTCAATAGGCTCTCCCAATCCTTCCAGAGTGTTGGTTATTTCATCAACGTGTTGTAAGTATGCAACAATGTTGTCATCTTCTTTCATTCTGAGTTGCTAAAATTTTGCTCTATAGATTTGAAGCTTTGCTTCTTTGAAATTTGAGTCACCTGCATATATATTCTCAAGCTTGTCCCATACATTGTTGGAAGTTTTACAACCCAACACCTTACGATAAGCAGATTCAGTAAGTCTACTGATAATAATATTCTTTGTTTTTGCATTATTTACCAAATTCTTCTTACCTTGTTCATCCACGGTTGGTGTAAAGCCGTTTTGAATAGTGTCCCATACTTTGTAACCTTACGCCAAGAGATAGACCTCCATTCTTCCTTTCCAGAGTGCATAATTATTTTCATTGAATAGAGGTACACCGTTATTGGTATGCTCCATGATCTCCTTCCAATTGTTAAACTGTTATTGAAGGAACCAAGCTCTAATTCCAATTGTTGGAAAATACTAAGGGGGGGGCGGGTGAATCGGTATTCCTTAGCAATTAGCACTTTTAAATCTTTTCATAGCATTAGTTAATCTTCAATTATCATTAATGCTTACGCAGTAACAACAGTGAATAAAAGAACACAGGAGGCACAAAAATTTTGGGTGGAAAACCCCCCCAGGTCAAAAAACATCGAATGCTTTTCTAATAATTATTTAATCTTCAACTCCAATTGAAAAGAAAGCTCTAAATTCCTAGAATATAGAAAAACATTCTTCTCCAGCTCCCAATGGATGGATGCTTCGACGCTCGAGATTCTTCAGTAGTCAACTAAACGGATGCCCCAACACCTAATGAGCTACAACTCACACTAGCACCACCCTACCACCCTAAAGTTTTCACATTCTTGAACCTATTGGTGACTTCATGCACCAACCTAGCACCACCCTACCACCCTATAGAAGAATAAAAGAAGAATGGATTCCCATACCAGGGAAAATGGTCCACTTTACAATGATATAGAATGATGTAGAAGAAGAAGACGCACTAGACCATAACCCCAAATATGACACAACCACTTAATGATGATCCTAGACCTCCCAACACTGCCTCTTCAACTCTTGGAAGATAGGAACTTGTACAAATTTAACAATGATGCTTTTACAATGACTCTATACAATGATACCTTTACAAAGATTGTATGTAGTGCTTCCCACTTGAAGACTTCATGTGGTGAACTTCTTGTTGTTGTTCTGCACCTTGATTGCTGCTCTTGTCATGCTACCCTTTCTCACTCTTCAAAACATTAGATTATGCATTGATTCTTCTCTTGATGAATATAGAATACCTGCAAAAAGTCTTCAAAGAAATACCCATGACATGATAATAGCAAAACTTACTTCATCTTGTAGAACATATGTTAGTGCTAAACAAAAGAAACAAATTATAATACAAAGAAACTAATGAAATTAAGAGATGAACATGCATATATAGAAGATACTTACCTGTAGCTTACCTCTACTGCATCATTTTGCTTCACCTTACTCTTTGCTGCCCTAGAAAGTCTGGTCCTTTGCACCTCTTGACAACACTTGATCCAGTTTTTCTTGTCTTCTAGGAGCAAGATATTTAATCTGATGTATCTCTATGATTTCAGATTCCCAACATGTGATCTTAGGTCCTTTAGAATCCCTCCGAGTCGTCTTTCCAATGCTACAAGTTTGACTGGATTTGGACTCTTCAAGGCAAAGTTATGCCCAATCTCTCACAATGACGTACTTATGGACAGTTCAGTAGAGCGAACTTAAACAATGTACCAGGTGCACTGTTTCCTCTTTCACCTATGAAATTGATACACAAAAAACTACAGTCCGTGCAATGTCCACCAATTTTTACAGAATTCCAATCCTCTTCTCTGAGAGAGAGTTATGATGATTTTCCCAAGGTCACTTCTTTGAGATGAAATTCGGCAGCCTGTAAAAACCCTAACTTCCATAGATCATATCTATGAAAATATAGCGAACCAAGATCTTAAATTCAGTCACGGCGTTGATCAGGATTGTGAATCAAATGGGTTTTAATTTCAAAATCTAAGACTTCACATAAATGAAGTTATAGCGAAAATTCCATGATCACTGCATTTGGAGGATATATGAGATTTATTTTTATAGAGTTGAGAGGGGCTTCAATAGAGAAGGTTGGAGGGATTTTAGGAGCTTAAAAAATGATTAATTATTGACTATTGAATGACCAAAACCAATTAGGATTGCCATGCCACAACCCGATAGGGTTTTATCCC
This sequence comes from Pinus taeda, assembly GCA_000404065.3. Lineage (NCBI taxonomy): Eukaryota > Viridiplantae > Streptophyta > Pinopsida > Pinales > Pinaceae > Pinus > Pinus taeda. The sequence goes on from APFE030175319.1 coordinate 512,791, forward strand.
ACGGACAAGGGTTACTAACTTCAAACATGAATATCTCTCAAACCGTGAAGAATTACTTGGCGTGCCATATATCAATGGAAACATCTCGACGAGTAGAATATATCTAGAAGATCCTTGACTCAAAATAGAGTAAGTTGTCAAGTCAAAATTCCCTTGCAAGATTATGTTATCTCTTGGTGCTGCTTGGGTTGACATCAATGACAGCCTCAGATCATCTTTAGATCAACAGAGTCAACTTCTTTAGATAGCCTATCCTGAATTCCTGAGGTAGAGGCTTTAGTGAAGCTTTTTGTTGCTTCCATTAATGTTTCCTTTGCACGCTCCAGATCAAACCCAACTTCTTTTTCTGGAGCCTTGTGGACCCATCCACCTTCTTTGCGATGGTTTCCCTTATCGTCACCATTCGTCATACCACTTCTCAGCATGATATTGACATTGGGATCCTCTTTGTAAGGCTCTGCCCTCATCATCTGCAAGTTCTGGGTAGGATGTTGAGGCTGCGCCTTCTTCTCCTGCATTTTAGCTATCAATATAGGGCATTCTTCTATCGTGTGGTCAAACTAAGTACAATACTGGTATGAAGAACGTCTCTGGCTCATACACTCCTGCATGTAGTGTCTCGACACTCCATAATGATAGAAAATAACTTGCCCTCGACCTCTACCAAGTCCTCCTCCTCCTCGGCCTCGTCCGTGACCCTCATATCCTCCGTTAGCTCCCCTAGTGCCTTGATCCAGAGGCTGAGTTTCTATTTGCATCTGATACGTAGGCGTTCTGTCCATCATTAATTCATAGCTATGCAATTATGCTCATCATGGCCTACCAATTTACAAAAGTTGCAGAATAACTATTGCCGTGTCTGTAAAAATTTGTGCAGTAAGTGGAAATTGTCTGTTACATGTTTTCTTGCTACTTGATAGTTAGTGCACCATAATGTGCACCCTATACTTGGTCCTACTGATGTTTCCTGCCTTAGAGGCATGGGCCCTCCTCTTGCCATATAATTCTAAAAAATAGGGCAATGATCCTTATCATACCCCTGGTTCTTACACTTGAGGCACCAAACTTCTTCACGAAACTTTGGCCAAACCACTTTCTCCTTTTTCAAGCTCTGAAACTCCAAGCAGAGGTTCTGCAACTCAGCATGAATTTGTTGAACTCCCAACATCGCGTCCTAGATATGTGTCTCATGTAATCTCGTGGCAATCTCGAGTGCTTCCGCCTGCGTTCCTGTCTTTTGTTGTGATAGAGTAATACTTAAGTGAGGCAGGAGCGTGGCTATTAACTAGTCAAGGTGCAAACTGTTTGTGAGATTCATATTGGCTTCACGAATTCTGCACTTCAGTCTCTAATCTAGATCTGAGGGTGTTTCACTGATCCTCATCACGATTTCCTTGAACCCCACTATTGACTGTGTTTCAGATTTAGGCCTACTGAATTTCTTGTTTAGAGCAGTCTGAGTGTCCGGTAATGACACCACTAAGTTATTAGTGAAATACTCAATGTACCACATCAACGCGTGATCTTGTAGAGCAGTAATCAACTCTACTTTCTTCGTATGATCATCTTTAATATTCTGTGTTGTCCAAACAAACTTCGCAACGAACCAAAACTGGTTCAAGTCCTCATTTCCCACACCCTTGAAAATGGGAAACTTCATCGTATTCAACATATTGAACGGTGGTGGAGGTGGTGGTGGTGCGGGTGAAGGTGTATATTGTGGAGGTGAAGGGGAGGTGGTGTGGATAGATGAGGTATTCACGGAAGCCCTTTCCTTATTAACTAGACAACACTCTGCGGTGAAGCCTGTTCTACTCCCTCATCGTCACTCAGAGGAGGCTCGATTAGCGGGCTTGTTCTCCCTCTATCCTTGAAGAAACTTCCACTTTGCATAGCCCCAAAAATCAAGGTAATTGCAGAACCTACTTTTGATACAAGAACATCTTAATCCAAATATTCAAATATATTAAATACTTACCTCGTAGTCCCTTGAAAAAGAATCTCTCTGCTTCATTATAGCTAATTGAGGTATCGACCACGAATTCTGTCACGAATCCTCCTATGAATCGATCAAGTCAGTGATCGATAGTGCGTGCGAGCTTATCTTCAAAGGCTTCCAACCTCCTTACTAGCTTTGGGGTCCACACTATTGGACTGTCAAGCCTCCACATTCCTTGGCCGTTTGCCAACTTAGCGATCCACTTGTATAGTTCGATCAGGAAGGTGCAGAAGAAGATCTCATGTATCCCTATGTATAGGTATCGGTCCAACCACTGTTCTTTCGTTAGATGAGGGTTTCCATTTTCTTGCATTGCGAATTCATGGATATTTCTATCCAACTACTCCTCAATTTCTTTCTTGGTAGGATTCCAGTGATGCGACGTCACACATCTCTTTATGCAGATCTCAGTCCTGGCAACAAAACCATTTTTTGGCTTAGTGGGTCTTGACCCAGGTTCAAAGTTAGTTTCGCCAAACAAATCCCTACACCACCGGCCCTTTGAACATCAATCCGTGGAGCGTGGAATGAAGTCTCACCCGAAGTAGTATGGGGGGATGCTGGTACCAGGTTTCTGCACCCAGATATGAGTGCGATGCCATTTTTTTCACTACATCTACCTTCGCACAGATTGATAATCCTTTAGGGCTTATCGATATAATTACCCTTAATCAACTTCTATACCTCCACGAATGGTTACAAATGTCTTTCATGGACCCTGAATAGGTGAATGCACTACTTATGCGCATCGAAGATTATGTATAACCCAGTAATTACTCAGATTAGCTTAGGTGTTTCATAACTTCAACATACAACACGGTAATCTTTGCATAAAAAACTAACAGTGATTACATTCATATAACTGTATAATTCGTGTAAAGTCGCACATCAATACATCATTATTTCATATACCGATTATAACATAAGGCGCATTCATATAAACATAAGTAAAGGGATAACACGAGTATTTCGACAACAATCTTCTTTATTAATAATCAATTCTGCTTATAGACTCAAGACTTTCTTGTGCACTCAGCTACAGGGGTCCACGCACTCAGCTGCAGACTCTACTTTAGGCCTTTACACACATAGTTGTAGAATCTTTCTTCCTACTCTTCTCCGCTAACTCTTTAGACTTCTCCCATGGACCAAACTTCCTTAATTCTTCATGACAATGCCTTAGAATCTCTAAAACACACCTATTTATACAATGCCAAGGTCCATGGACCATGGGTATATCTTCAAAAGCCGACTCAATTTACATAAAAGAAGGGTAAAACCCTTTATGAGTCTTTAATTATCTACGCACTTCGCGACCACAACTTGCGGAGAATTTACATCTTTATATAACAAAACTTGGGCTTTTGCCCCAAAATTTCCCCTAGGGGACCCCATCCCAATAGGCCCCCAACACAAAGCTCGTGACTCATCCTCGAGTCACTCTGCTGGCATAGAGATCTTACTACAAAGATCCCCTAGGTCCACTCGTACAAGGATCATGAAAACAAGCATTGTTGAGATTCATGAGATCTACGTAAATCCTTATTTAATCCTTCCACTTCTTTTCTTGAACCACCATTGGACTCACCCAATCAGATTCCTCCACTGATTCAATAATACCCACTGGAAGCATCTTATCCAACTGCAAGTAGACCTTTTCCTTGTATTTGGGATTAAGACGATATGACCTCTACTTAACAGGCTTCATGTCCAGTTTCAAAGTTATTTTCGTCACTCCCAAATTGCCTATGATGCCTTTTAAGTCTGAAAATTTTGCGGGAAATAAATCTTGATATTTTCGGAGCAACTCAACAACTCTATCGACTATAGGATCATCCCAATAATCCCCTATCTTTGCAAAATTCAGTTCCACTTCTGTACCAATGTTTACTTGCTTAGTTTTTAGTGGTGCAGTGATGTTAGGGTTCTCTATTTGCAGTCCCTCTACTTCACGGTGGCCTTCTACTTTGGGGATGTTGATATTCCTTGGATCCTCATCCTCTCCTTCAACAGTCATATTATAGGATTCCAGTGTGTGGCACAGCTGGGTGCTCCAATCCGGTTGAATCAATTCCAAGAGATGTTGTGGAATTCTGAAGATTGTTGCCTTAACCTCATGCAGCGCTTCATCAATAATTTCGAATCCATCTTCAAAGATGAATGTCCTCATGAACCCCTCTCTTAAGATATTCCATTCTGCAATGCCGTGGCAAAACTCTGTTTCCAGATACCAGTTCATAGGGATGATGTCCAAAGTGTGACATAAAATATGCCCCTACTCTTGCTACGGCTCCATTCCATAAACCTTAGTCCACTTAGACAAATGATCACGTGGATAATTTTTCCCATCATACTTATCAGTCAACTGTACCTTGGGGTGACCAAATCGCATCCTCATCATCCTCCTATAGTCGCGTCATTCTTCAAAGCTATCTTTTTTTGTACCCCGCCATTGTGCAGGCATAGTGCGCAACACCAAATCTAGCGCTTGGAAGCGATGCTTCTCAGGCACTTCCCTTTTAAATGAATCCAAAAATTTATCTATGTCAGTTAGACCATCATATTAAGGAAAAATTCTTGCCTCAGATGATACACAACACAACGATTTAGTCATCATATTACATTGCAGTGTAGATACTTTGTGTAACCTATTTTTCCAATGCTCCAATTATTCATCCGAATATGATTTTAAGGAGCTTTCATGGTCCCATGAAATTCGTCCGTTGGCTATCGGTTTAACCTAATATTTTTCTTGTGCTATTATCTTATAGATCTGGTCCAGATCATCGCCGCTTTACTCTTAGTTGTGTACCACTTTAGTATAGCACAGTCCTTTTGCAGGGTCCAATGGTACTACCACGTGGAGCATTTTCCTTTCAAACGACATTTTCTGCTTCTTCAAATTGATGACCCCATTCATGTCAATAGCCCAATCAATTCCAAGTAGTGCGTGATATGGATTGCTTTTATCAATACTATCTATTACTTCAAAGTCAACTAATGCACCCGCACCTTCTATATCTAACATTACCACATGAAATCTCCCCATAGGGATAATCTTCTATATATTTCCCATTCTTAATTGAATCAGAGACCATTGCAGTGCAAGCCTCCCCATTGTTTCCCAAGTCTGTTTAGGCAAAACATTTGCATCCAACCCTAGATCCAAAATAACTTGATCCATCTCGTATTCTCCTATTTGCGCGGTGAGCCTCATCTTGCGTCCTATTCTCGTCTTATGTATGTCAATCTTTATGACCACGTGGTTCCCATAAGAATCATGATCCCTAACCACACATTTGTTTATCAAATCCTGTAATCCTTTCACAACCCTGCTCTCATGCAGCAGTTTCATGCAATTCTAAAAGAAAGTAGTAAGCATGGAAGGGTCAACTTCTTTAGATAGCCTATCTTGACTTCTTGAGGTAGAGGCTTCAGTGAAGCTTTTCCTTTCTTCCATGAACGTTTACTTTGCGCACTCCAAATCAAACCTAACTTATTATTCCGAAGCCTTGTAGACTCATCCACCTTCTTCAGGATATTTATTATCGTCACCAATCGTTATACCACTTTGCAGCACGATATTGACATTGGGATCCTCTTCGCAAGGCTCTGCCCTCATCATCTATAGGTTTTGGGTAGGCTGTTGAGGGTACACCTTCTTCCCTTGCATTTTAGCTATCAATATAGGGAATTCTTCTATCACGTGGTCAAACTAAGTACACTACAAGAATGACGGGTGTGCTTGGCTCATACACTCCCATGCGTAGTGTCTTGTTACTCCGCAATTATAGCAAATAACTTGCCTTCAACCTCTACTAGGTCCTCCTCCTCCCTAACCTCGTCTGCGACCCTCATATCCTCTGTGCGCTCCCTCAGTGCCTTGATCCAAAGGCCAAGTTTCTGTTTGCATATGATATGTGGGTGTTCTACCCATCATTAATTCATAGATATGATAGTTACGCTCATCATGGCCTGCCGATTTATAGAAGTTGTAGAATAACTATTGTGGCTTCTGTGCAAATTTTTGTAGTAAGTGGAAATTGTATGTTATATTTTTTCTTGCTACTTGATAGATAACACACAATAGTGCGCGACCTATACTTGATCCTACTAGGGCTTCCTTCCTCATAGGCATGGGCCCTCCTCCTACCATATAGTTTGCGAAAATAGGGCAATGATTCTTATGATGCCCCTGGTTCTTACTCTTGAGGCACCAAAATTCTTCGCGCACCTCTGGCCAAGCCACATTCTCCTTTTTCAATCTCTGAAACTCCAAGCAGAGGTTCTACAACTCACCATGAATTTGTTGAAATCTCAATGTTGCATCTTGGATAGGTGTCTCATTTAATCTCATTGAAATCTCTAGTGCTTCTGCTTGCGTTCCTATATTTTGTTGTGACAGAGCAATCCTTAAGTGAGGCAAGTTGCGCGGCTATAAACCAGTCGCAATGCTAACTATCTATGAGATTCATATTGGCTTCACGAATTCTGCACTTCAGCCTATGATCTAGCTCCTAGGGTGTTTCACCGATCCTCATCGCGATTTCCTTGAACCCCACTACTAATTGTGTTTCAGAATTAGGCCTATAGAATTCCTTGTTTAGAGCAAGCTGAGTGTCCACTAATGACGCCACCGGGTTATCACTGCAATACTTAATGTACGACATAAACACGTGATCTTGTAGAGTAGTTACCAATTGTGCTTTCTTCATATGATTATCTGTAATATTCTGTGATGTGCACATGGCCTTCGCAATGAACCAAAACTGGTTTGGGTCCTCATTTATCAAGCCCTCGAAAATGGGAAATTTCATTGTATTCAACATATTGAACAGTGGTGGAGGTGGTGATGGTGTGGGCGAAGGTGTATGCTATGGAGGTGAAGGAGGAGGTGGTGTCGGCAGATGAGATATTCACGGAAACCCTTGCCTTATTAATTGGACAACCCTCTGCGGTGAAGCATGTTCTGCTCCCTCGTCATCACTCAGAGGAGGCTCGATTAGTGGGCTATATTCAGGGCTTGTTCTCCCTCTATCCCTGAAGAAATTTCCACTTCGGGTAGCTCCAAACATCAAGGTAATGGCAGAACCCGCTTTTCACACAAGAGCTTATTAATCCAAGTATACAAAGACCTCAAATACTTACCTCGCGGTCCGTTGAAAAAGCATCGCTCTGCTTCGCTATAGCAGATTGAGGTATCGACTGCAAATTCTGTCACGAATCCTCCTATGACTCGATCAAGCCACTGATTGATAACGTGTGTGAACTTATCTTCAGAGGCTTCCAACCTCCATACTAGTTCCAGGGTCCACACTATTGGATTGTTAAGCCTCCACCTTCCTTGGCTATATGCCAACTTAGTGATCCACTCGTATAGTTTGATCAGGAAGGTGTAGAAGAAGATCTCATGTATCTTTGTGTATAGGTATCTATCCAACCACTATTCTTTCGTCAGGCATGGGTTTCCGTTTTCTTGTGCTGCGAATTCATGGATCTTTATATCCAACTACTCCTCAATTTCTTTCTTGGTAGGATTCTAGTGATGTGACATCACACATCTCTTTATGTAGATCTCAGTCTCGACAACAGAACCATTTGTTGGTTTAGTGGTTCTTGACCCAAGTTTAGTGTTAGTTTCGCCAAACAAATCCCTACACCACTGGCCCTTTCGGTATCAATTCAGAGAGTGCAGACTAAAGTCTCACCCTAAGATGTATGGAGGGATGATGGAACCAAGTTTCTGCACTTATAGATGAGTGTGATGTCATTTTTTTTCTCTAAATCTTCCTTCACGCAGATCGATAAGCCTTTAGAGCTTATCAATATAACTACCCTTAATCAGTTTCTATACCTTTGCGAATGGTTACGACTGTCTTTTGCGGACCCTGAATAGGTGAATCCACTACTTACATGCATCAAAGATTATGTATAACCCAGTAATTACTCAGATTAGCTTAGGTGTTTGATAACATCAACATATAACAAGATAATCTTTGCGTAAATAGTTAGCAGTAATTGCATTCATATAACAGTATATTTTGTGTAAAGTTGCACATTAATACATCATTATTTCATAAACCCATTATAACGTAAGGCACATTCATATATACAGAAGTAAAGAGATAACACAAGTATTCTGACAACAATCTTCTTTATTAATATTCAGTTTTGCTTACAGATTCAAGACTTCCCTGCACACTCAGCTGTAGAGGTCCGCACACTCAGCTGCGAACTCTACTCTAGGCTTTTGCACACACAGTTGTAGAGCCTTTCTTCCTACTCTTCTCCGCTAACTCTTTAGACTTCTCCCATAGACCAGAATTCCTTACTTCTTCATGACGATGCCTTAGAATCTCTTAGAGACACCTATTTATACAATCCCATGGTCCACGAACTATGGGTAGATCTTCAAAAGCTTACTCAACTTACATAAAATAAGGGTAAAACCCTTTATGACTCTTTAATTATCTACACACACCACAACTTGTGGAGACTTTACATCTTTATACAACAAAACTTGGGATTTTTCCCCAAAATTGATCCAAGGGAACCCATCCCAACACAGACCTATAACAACCATTTTAAATTGAGACAAACACCTCCGACTATGCTATTGGTTTAGTCCTCACCCAGCACAAGAATCCAGTGGCCTATTATAGTGAGACACTTTTCGATAAAATTCATAAGTACCCCACCTATGATAAAGAGATGTATTCCATCATGTAGGATTTCCAACAATGGAAGCATTACATTATGGGGAAGGGTATGGTCATCCACACTGAACACCTACCTCTTCACTTCATACAAACATAAGGGAAGTTCCAAAATGATCGCCGTCAGAAGTGATCTACGTATCTGCACAATTCCACTTGAACATTAAATACAAAAATGACAACACCAATCATGTTGCAGACTACCTCAGCTGACCTCCAATTGCACCACTGACTACTGTTCTCAACTCTTGTAGCTAGGAGACCATTGGATGGCCGCAAATATACAAAAATGATCCATAGATTTCCTCCACGTACTAGATGCTAGTAGAGGGAAAACAAGTTCTTGATTTCCACCTCCAGGACACATTATGATTTCCATTATGATTAATGGACACATCAAACATTGCATAACAACTCACACCAATAGAGTTAAGTGAAAATTTCATGGAACATGCAACGAATGATGAGATTATGGACACATATATATAGAACACTCACCAGCAGAAGATTCAACTATATCGGGTTGTCAAAGCTAACTAACTCTTGCAGTGCAACAAGTGGCTCATTGAGGGACCCAGTTCAGTAGAAGTTTCCCCATGTCATCGAGGCACTCAACGCAATGGGGACCATTTCTTCCTAGGGGGGGAGGATTAATCTAGGTGGATTTTGGTGGCCACCTTCTTATTCCACTTGGACCCCCACCACTATCTCTTTTAGTTTTTTAGTTTCTATAATTGTAGCATAGTTTTCTTTTTTGGCAGTTTTTCGGGTCTTGAAATTTCAGAGTCGTTTTGAGGCCCTAAACAACGTTTGTTGGGAAAATCGAGGCAAACATGAGCATTCTACTTATAATTTCTATCCATAAGTTGTATTTCTCATATATATCTTTCTAATGAGGTATTTTGCATGTCAAACAAAGATTGTATGCTAAATTTATGACCCCGAGAAGTTGATGTTCCAATTTACCCAAACGAGGCCCATAGTTTTGGCACTTCATCTCCTAGGGGTATTTTTTTGGATGGTTAGGGTTTTACATTGTTTATAAATAATAAATTGGATTGAGAGCCTAATTTTAACATAGTTCATAGGAATGTAGTCGTGACATCTCTTCTCAGAGATAAGCTACCATTATCTGAGCTAGTTTATTTCCATTCTGTTTGTAAGCTCATTTCAATATTTGATATTAATGAAATGAAGTGTTATTTATGTTACATCTCTATAGTTATGGTTATATGTTTAATTTGTCGCATTATTGTATAAGTTTGGATCATAAAGTCTGCAAGACTACCAAATAATATGGCATGCTTTACCCCACACCCTACAAACCAAAGAATATTACTCTCCTGAAAGGCTAAGGAATGCCTTGGAGAGAACACCATTGTACAAGAGAATCATGCAGAGGATGAAAATAAGGTGGATAGGACATAAAATCCTTCCGCCCTTACTTCTAGGCTTACAAGAAGGAAGAGATGAAGCAGAAGAGCAGAGGGAGTGGACAAAGATAGAAAAGAATGCATGTTTTTATCCATAAGAGGGCACATCATTTGAGGAGGCTTGGGATGTCAAGGAGGCCACCAGGGACATGAAATAGCTTCACATGGATGACTAAGTTTCTCAGAGGATGAGCAACGCTTTCAGTAGGGGGTGATGATGGGTCCCATAAAAAGGTATATTTTGAAGACCATTAGTCCATCCTCCAACCTTAAAACTATCTTTCTCTCACATTAATTCACATTTTTTGTTTATTATGCTTAGTAAGAGGAGTAAAAGGTATTTTTCATAGTATGTGGCCTAATGTGGGTTAATTTATGGAAAAAGAAGATTTTTTTAGGAAATTACTATGCAGGGGGCTGATAGAGACAACTAGGAGAGAATCTAGGGTGTTTTCCCACCTCGTTAACTCCCTAACTCAGATTGGGATCATAACATCCTCTCACTAGTTTGAATTCATTGGCAGTCGAGTGACTCCTGGTCCAAGTGAAGCTCAAGAGGGACAAAATACACCATTTCCAAGATCAAGGAGGGAATGACTCCTACTTTCATGGGACTTGATATCAACTACCCTTTTGTATAAATAAACAAGAAGAAAATCTCATTAGGATTCAATTATTTATTTATTTATTTATTTTATTTTTATTTTTATTTTATTTATTTTATTATTTATTTAATTTTATTTTCTATTTAATTTATTTATTAATTTAATTTTTTTATCTTTTATTATTATTTATTATTTATTAATTTTATTTATTTATTTATTAATTTTATTTATTTATTTATTAATTTTTTATTTTTTATTTATTTATTTATTTTTTTTGTTCAGGTAGGTGTAGCTATTGAGCTTGAAGCTGGACATTGTCACTTTAAACTTTTATGTGATGTATGAGACCTTTACTTTTTGATAATGAGAAGTTGGATTTTAGGGTGCATCTAAGTTAGTTTTAGAGGGCTAAGACCCTTGGGTTTGGTCCCAAGCCAAAGGCTATGGTCCCTCCTTTTGTACTTATGTTTTGTTCTTGATTCCAAGTAGTTCATAGTTTCTTTCATTTTAGTAGAGATTAAGCTATAAAAACCTGTGGTTGCAAGCCTCTTCCTCACTTCTCTTGTGGGATAATGAGTGGAAGGATTCACAACGCAGTCCAAAAATATTGTGTTTATTATTTCTTGGAAATATATGAATGTTAGTTGTTCTTCTTTACATTTTCTTTTTGTAGCTTAGAAGTCAGTTTAGTGATTAGATTAGTGTTATAGCATAGATCAATTAAAATAATCTTTTCCATCATAGGTTATCTTTATTAATGATCAATGGATGTATGCATGTGATTGATTGTAGGGATGTGCTGATCTGTAGGGAAGGGAACCTTCACCACTTCCATCTTGAACTCCTTCATATTCTCTTTCCCCCTTCAATTCTATCCCAAAACTATGTTTCGATAAGTCATTTTCCCTAGTATATCGTGAGCATTCATCCTAGTGTAAAACAACCATATGAGAGGTCCTGAGATTGGCTAGGGGCTCAAGCCAACCTCCATTCATTTTATTCAACCTCCATCAACCTCTCCATACCCTAAAGATATCAATCTCACCCTCAAAGTCAAATTAGAACCCCTCTTGTAGCATTATAGGCCCTCCTGTAGCAGCCACCTATAGCAAGCACGTAGCACCACTTTCCTTCATCAATTTTGATCCCTACTTCAACTTTAACTAATTAAAGATGAATAATGACCCCCATCTGTGATTTGATGGTCAGGGGAAGCTCCTAGGCCACTCGAACCATTCCCTTTTTCACTGAAAAACAAAGTAGAATTAGTTTTTTTTTTTTTTTTATCAGAAGTATGATGCAAGTAGGCCACGGATTTTCAATCAAGTGTGAACTAGGTAGATGATACATGAAATTGTGATTGGTAGTTTGATGAATTATGCAAGATAAAATAGCTTCCTTTTTGAATGTAGATTTTCTAGTTTGATGAATTTTGCAAGATAAAATAGCTTTCTTCTACAATTATATTAGCCATTGTCCTTTCATGAATTGATTAGTTAGCATCTACAAGTTGAGTAAATGGAATTTCCACTTTCATATCTAGAATTAGTTTTATATTGTACCTTCATTAGCAAGCTTTCATTTCAATTTAGTAGGAGGAATGGTCTGTGAGCACTTTTATCTAGTGTCATGATTGAGGGTGGCATGAGTGGAATCCAATCTGTTGTGCATATAACACTATGACTTCTAAGTTTGTATGAATCCCATGTTAATAATTTGAGTTGTGGAGCCCTTGGGAGTTGCAACATTCTTGGTGAAACACTAGGGCTCACCAGATAGATCCATCCATATTAGGGCACTGTCATCTAGCAACAACTGAAGTGATAGCAACTGTAACTGATCACAATGAGATATGAAACAATAATCAATAATAGCATATAACCATGACATCAATTGAGCAACATAAATATAGCTCATGAACTTCAACAACATCATATGACTGTCATCCCACATCATCCATAATGTATCAACCAACACATCTATCTGATGGAAACAATAAACATGTCAAAAATATGTGCATCATTTGTAGTAGAATTCATCCACGCAAACTAGCAGGAACCAAATAAACTCATCTCACATCATAAGATATGCCTCAAACTATTATGGCACCGAACCATGGATCCATGAAACCATAAATATGACCAACAAAACCTTCAACTAGTACTAGCATATCATGTCACTAGTAATCATCAAACCGCAAAAGCATAATGCCAACAATTTAGCAGCATCTAATAGTCATCAACTTGGACCAACAGTAAACTTGTAGCAAGATTTGTCAATAGCAAGACCAACAGTAATGATTCATAATGAGATCTATCAGAAGCACCATAAACATAATAACAACAACTAAACTCCTCAATGGTGCCAACCAACAAGACATAGGTGATTGATCATGCAATAATGTGACCAATACATCACATTATATGTGGAAAACTAGCGGCAGTAGAAAAATCCATAGGCATGCATATGAAGCATACATACCATAAACATATATGAATAAAAATCATCTCATTTGCAAATTTATTGTGGCTTCTAATCTTTGTAAATAATGCACAAAAGCTCAAAACAACCATCAATCTAAAAATAATCAACTACATGCAATTGATATAAGACATACTAACTCAAGGTAGTTCCCCTTAACCTCTAATAGCTCCTACAATGATCAATGTTATATAAATATATCATCATGAGAAACATAGAAACCTCCTCCAAAAAATCTCATGGACCAAGATGCCATCAATAAAACACTAGAAAGTGAAAGCATGTGAGATGCTCCCCCTTCACATGTGCCATCTCTGCAACAAACAACTGTTAGTGCTACAAAATCATGTAACTTAATTCTCATTCAAACTTTAATTATGGCAGCACTTATAATGATCCACATGCAACCTATCATACTACCTTATGCTCCCCCATGAGACCATGAAGGCCTCAATTTTTAGTGTGAGTGCTTCGCTACTCCTTTCATCTCCATTTTTAAGAGGTTGATATTTGGCATGCAGATTATTATTTGGCTTCTTGACTGATTTGATTTTCATGCATTTTTTCCTTTGATTTGGTTTCTTGAAAGACATGGAATTTTGAAATCCTTGGCCTTGTGTCCTATATTATCACAAATATAACATCTAATATGCCTAAGAAATGTGGGAAATTGTTCATATCTTTTGCTGATATGATTTCTACGGGACTTGCTCCATAAGTCCTACAATTAACACCTTTATGAAAAAATCATTACATAAGAAAAAATACCCATAAAATACTTTTTTATTCTTGGAAACTGACGAGACTGATCTTTGAGGAATCTCCTTCTTTGGCTGCTTATTTTTTTGAACTAATTTATCTTTTGTTCTTTCAAGTTGCTGAACTGTGCCAAATTTTTCACTGTTAAAACACTTAATATTTCTCATATCCTTCCTTGGCACATTTTTGGGCTCTTGAATTGGCACATGATTTTACTGGTGGTTTCCTTCATTATTGCTCGAACTTTATGTTTTGTGCTCCTCAACTACTGCCTCATTTTTTCTCTTGATGCTCTTTTCTAATTGAGATTCTAGTTGTTCACAATGGGCGACTTGATTCTTGAGCTTGCTACCAATCTCCTCTTCAATTTTATTTACTTTCTCCAACTAATTTTTCAAATCATAAATATATTCTTTGAATGCATGCTCTCTCTCTTCAAGGATCTAAAGAAATTTCTTCAAATCTTTTTTCTCCATCTTAAGATCTTCAATCAACCTGGCTTGACCTTTGCTTTTGGCCTCAAGGGTCACTATTCTTTTAATTTCTTCACCTTTAGATTCCTGCAATGGAAATACAACTTCCTCACTTCTTAGGGAATCAACGTAAAAAATTTGATCATCAACTTCATCAATAACCCAAAAATCATGATCACTAGAATGGCAAGGAAAATTTGCATGATTGAAAATACGATTGGCCATACCTTTTATGAGTAGAATAGGTTCTCTGGGTTTTTCAACATTATTGGATTGTTTGCAACTTTTATTTTTTTGAGTTTTAGTCTTCTTATTTTTCACCATAATCCCACGATATTCTCTCAACGATCAAGCTTCATCGAGAAAACCTCACTCTAATACCAATTATTGGAAATTTATTCACTACTGAGAGGGGCGGGGGTGACTTAGTAGTGACTATGAATATAAACTTTCAAATTCCTTTTCAATTAATGGAACAAAATATTCAATAACCCATTAGTAGATTAAATCATATAGAAAAACATATGAGAACCATGAGAAATAACCAAAGAATCATGTACAAGAGAACACAAGATTTTTCTGGTGGAAAACCCTTCTAAGGATAAAAAACCACCTTTCTATTGGTGCGTTACTCAAATAATTATATTCATCGACAAGAAATTTAATTACATAGAATGAATATATATATATATATAATATATATATATATATATATATATATATAATTTGCTACTATTAGAGAGAACTATGATCCTCATATACGACTCTATAGACACCCATATGATCAACGAGCCTTTCCTAGAACCCCTTGGACTTATGAGGGAATTTTTTTCTCTATACTGTCTTCGTCAGAATACCCAACCAACTCATCTATGTGACCCTTGTTTCACAATATTTCAGACTGGAGTCAATATGAATCATTCAAATGGAACAACACAACAACATCTAGCAATATAGGCTCAAATCAATATAGCAAACTCACTGAAAACCAATCTACACAACCCACTCAATGACTGCAATAATCCAGTCAATTATACATGCAGAAAACATAAAGCATAATCTAACGAGAACATGAAAGCATGAAGGAAATGATCTACAATCCTTCCCACTCCATTACCACACTCTTGCATAAGATTTAGGTTGAAACAAAGTTCTGTTTCCATATTCTACTACTGTAATCCACTAAATATATTCTACATAGATCCCTACATAACTTGCACACAAAAATATTCACTCACTTTCACTTTCCAAGCTCTCACCACCATCATCCTTTCTTCCCAAGTGAACAAACCAAATACACTCATAATCTCCATCTATTTGTAATCTTTTGTAATGCTTGAAACAATTAATTCCAATCCTGTAGTGGAGCTATGTTCATATGCTAAAAATGGTTCGGTTCATTTCTTATTGAATCAATCAAGCCACTAACTTCATTTACTAATGAATTTTCTATTTTAACCATATTCTAGAAGAACAGTAACCTTTTCCTAACCTTTACGTGATGAGTCTTGAACAATACAAGCCAAAAAAAAAAAAAACAATCGATGAGCTCGAGCAATGTAGAGGAATTTCCACTCTGAGTCTCACCCACAAGCCTGATCCAAATCGACTAGAACTTGTAGTTGCTCCCATGTGTCCTATCTCCAAACAACTGAAGCTTTCTAGTCACTCCCATGACCCATCCTCCATGCAATTGGGTCAGAGGATTAGGAAAACTCATCCGAAACTAGTCCAGAACTTGATCAAACTTGATCCACTACTTAACATCTTTATGTAAGACCTCAGGGACCCATTGTAGTGATTGCAATACTCTAGTAATCCAATATAGCAACTCCATAATCATTACAAGTCTAACAAGGTTGAATTGAATGCCATCCATCAGCTACTGCAACACTTAAGTTATCAATCTCGTCCATAACCACTACAACATATGAAACCATCAAAGATAGATCCTGCAACTAATCATACAAGCTAAAAACCATCCATACATACACTAAGTATTATAATCATGAATTGATAGTCTCTAGTACTATCAACTAAGTGTAGTAGCTCCACAACCTGCAAAAACACCCAAACACCAACCAACAACCTGCACTAACATTTGCAATAATCAAGCTAAGGTATTCAACCAATGTAGAAGCCAAAGTACCATCCCACAAGCATAAGACCAATACTTGTACCAATCAACCATGTGTTGTATAAACAATCGCATAATACCAGGTTGACATCAATGCCAACCAACACTAATGCAACCTCCAACACCATTGCTACTAGGTTGAAATCAATGCCAACCAACGAACTGAGCCATATTTCCAACACCTTTTACATCCTATAATTGGTGCTTCATAATGCCAACTTACTTTCTTAATCATGGTTTACATATATAATCTCTTATGTTATCCATTGAAATCACAACAAACCTTTGTGGTATGGTGGTCAGGTCGATACTTCAAATGACGCTCCTACTCTAAATAGTGGGAGGTCTAATTAGGACTTCACATCAGGGATACCCCTTGTGTGTTGCCAGTATCCAACACTATCAACAATAACCTATTCTAGATATGGTTATCAATTGTTCTATCATCATTATGTGTAGGGCTCTATTTTTTCAGCTATTGAAACACCTCCTTGAAGTTCTCATCTTTCATATATGCATAAGAGTTCCCAAAGTTGTGATCTTTGATGTGGGCAAACTTGAATGCATGTTGGAAAACTTGTTCATGTTTCTTTCTTATACTTGATCCCTAAGTGAAACAACTATATAATCCCCATCCACTTGTAATGCTTGGTTTGTTCTATCTTACTCTAAGCCTATAGGTATTGAATTGTTTGGTGATTAATGTGGATCATTGTATCCTTTCCAATTATATAGTGCTTCCCCCATGAAATACTTCATAATGATAGCATACATGCCTCCCTCCCTATATCAATACCACTCCCATAACATACCCACTCATAGCTCTCTCCACTTTGAAGGGTTGTTGCAAGTTTTATAATTCCACAAGTAGTTAATAAATGATATTCTCATTTAACTCCTCAAATGCCATATGTTTACCATTTTCCCCCTAGAAACTCTTGCCACTCATTGTTATTATGTGGAGTTTTATTGCTACAACTTAAAATGAGGCTACACATTTTCTTAGGTACCATGCTGCCCCATTAAAACTCTTGACCTCAGAATCATTAGTAGGGAGCTACCACTTCATGATATCCTTCATCTTGGTAGGATCTATAATTATATCTCCTCCACGTATCACATATCCAAAATACACCAAATATTGATGTGCAAACTACTCATAATTCTTGAGATTTTCCAATAGTTGGTGCTTCTTCAATGTCTCTAGCACCTACATTAAATGTGAGATGCACTCCTCCCAAATAGTATTGTAAGCTAGTATATCATCCAAATAAAAAATAAAAAATGAATCTAAATGGTGCATTATCTCATTTGTTAATCTCATGAATGTACCTAGTGAATTTCATAGGCCAAACAACATGGATAACCACTCATACAAACCTTTTCTAGTTTTAAAGGTGTCTTTCTAGGTATATTATTCTCTTTCTTAATGAACCCGATGATATATTGACTTTAATTGCACATTAGTGAAGTATTTGGATTGCTACATATGATCGAAAAATCATCTATATTAGGTAGGGGGTACATGTGCTTGAGCTTGATTTTGTTTAACATTTTATAAGTAATACAACTCTGCAAAGTCCCATCCTTATTTGGTACAATGATGATGTGTGACCTAGACAATGAGGTACTTGGTCGAATGAAACCCCATTCTCGTAGTTTATGTAGCTAATTTTTCACTTCACTTGATTCTATAACGAAATTCCTATATATCCCAATGTTTGGAAATAACAACTCTCGCAAAAACTCGATCTTGTACTCCACTCTTGGGTGATATCTCTTTATGCTCCTGCAACACACCCTTTTATTCTTGTGATAAATCTTATATTTGTTTTTTATGTTCCTCAGTGCACCCATCAAGGGATGACTTACTTCTCATGGACTCTTGTAGCACATATTTATTTTCTATTCAAAAACAATAAAACTTACTTCTTTCTAGAACGGATCAACATTTTTGCCTAGCTGGCACTTGCCAACGAAATCTTTAACTTGCCCTTGTGTTTCTTGATGATGAAGGGTTTTCCATCTTTAATAAGGTACTATTTGTTGTTTCTTTACATGAATATCATATTTTTCATTTACATATAGGGAGTACTAAACATAAATTCACATATATCAAGTGGAGCTATATTGAATTCTACCTCATTAATAAAGTTAGTACTGATTACAAATTTTATTCTACACTATTTGGATACTTTTATCTCCACCTAATTTTCGACCAATCCCAATGGATATGGGATAGGATGGACATGAGTCTCCAATCACAATTTCTTGACCAAATATGTTTCTATGATATTTTCCCATGATTCTGAGTCGAATAGAGCATCAATTTTTGTATTCCTCCCAATTAGTCATTAGACAATCTTTTGCTAGTTTCAAGGTTTTTGTGTAGCTTTCCCATTAGGGTAGGGAATGTTCCTCCAATTTCAAACATCCAAATGAAAATTTCTATTCTTCCTCTGAGTGGTGAACACTAAAATAAACCTCTATCTACTAAAACCAATGGTATAACTTCAAAGCATCAATTTCATCTTGATATGGATTGATACCTATAGTTTCTTCCATATTGAATAAGTACCGTGATTGGTTCATGACACTTTAACTAGGATGTTCCTTTTCATGTTCTTTATTAGACTCCCTCTTTGGTCTTCTTAATCCCCTAGTTCCCCTCTAATCTGACCTCCAAGTTGGAACCTCTATCTTCTCTAAATCCTAACTCATTTTGCAAAGCCACCATAATGAATTTCACATTATGGCTGATGTCTATGACATATTCTTCCAACCTTGAGAGCCTCTTCTTTGGTGGATCTCAAGGGATAATAATAGATTTGTTGACCATGGCTACGGTTTTATGAATTTTTGCATAAATTGATTTTAATCTCCTATAACTTCCCATAAAATATCCAAAGAAACCTGCTCTAATACCAATATGATCCATAAAGTGTTGTGGATATTCCATTGAATGGTTCATCACAATAAATTTGATAAAATTATACTTAAAGATCCAAAAAATTTCTATGAAAGCTATTTCCTTATAGTTTTAGTTTTATTAAGTTACGATTTTCATGCATGCAATATATAAAATGTGAAAAGTAAAGGAAAATCATGAATATAATCACTAAGAACCATAATAACACAAGATATGATTTGGAAACCATTTCAAGAGAAAACCCATCTAGAAGGTGAGGCTACTCTACTCTTTATTTCTCTGAATGGAAATGGATGCAATTCTATAGGAATGAGACTTGTGGTCCATGGGTTGCTACAATACAAAAGCCCTCTCTATTTTCTCTCTTTAACCACTCTCAACTAATCTATTAATTTATGCAACAAAATGCAGTCCAATATAATGAAACCCCCTTTTTTCTTCTAGTGGCTTAGTTATAACATAGCTTGATAACAATTTGAGTTAAAATTTACCCATTGAACCCTCAATATGAGTTGCAACTCAATACTTATAATGTACTCTTCATAATGCGCCATGGATATCCCATTTTCCATGAGTAATAGGAGCTAATGTGGCATCCTCTCAAATTATGGTGGTTAAATTTGATACTAGGTCAACTTCTCGGAGGCATGGATTTCTCATACGAGTTTTGATTGAGGAAATTATTGCGCAATTGGAAAGGTATATTTGGGAGATTACAAAATATAGGTCCATAGTAAAGTCGGGACCAAAACAAATGGTAATTTAAGGCATCAAAATTTCTCTTAAATTGTTTTAACCAAAATTTTCCAACATAATGAACTTGCAAGCTAATTCCTCCAAATTTTATATTCTAAAGGCATCGAGATGAATGAAAAAAAAATATTGATCCAATCTAGATGAACAACTCTAAATGTAAGAAAAACAAAATGGTTGGAATTTTTGAGTGAATCTGACTTTGACATCAAGCACATCAATGGGAAGGAGAACAAAGTTTTAGATGTACTCAACAAAAGGGTATATATTATGCGTGCTAAAACCATTAGTGTGCATACCTTGGCTTTAGGGCTTATAATTTGATAGATTATTGCTATAGATCAACATTACCTACAAGTGTAAGAAAATCTACAGTAAGAGGAAGTTCCACATAAATTTATGGAATATAAGCTATGGGAACATGGCATACTTTTGTGTAAAATTGCGGTGCATGTTTTTAACTCTCACCAATTGATGAATTAATCATAAAATAAATGCATAATGTTCCATACACGTGACACCTTGGTTATCGGAAAACAATTTTAGTCATAAGAAATCAATATTTCTAGATGCATGGAATTTCAAAGAATGAAATTAAGCATAGAAACCTAGCCTATTTGCTACAACTATTACCATTTCTAGGGTGGAAACAAGAAGTGGTAACTATAATCACCAAAAATTGATCATCTAGCCATAACTTACTAGATGGATCGAAGTACACAATGTAGGGCCAATTTTTACCATAGTAAAATTTCTTTCACTATAAGAAATTACTTAATAAACCACATTTGTTAAGTTATTTATGGTTAAACCCATCAAGA
The DNA here is from genome assembly GCA_000404065.3 of Pinus taeda. Classification (NCBI taxonomy): domain Eukaryota; kingdom Viridiplantae; phylum Streptophyta; class Pinopsida; order Pinales; family Pinaceae; genus Pinus; species Pinus taeda. Next base: position 533,897 of record APFE030175319.1, read on the forward strand.
ATAATTAAATAAATCATTATTTATTTAAATATCTTCTAGGAATAATTAATTAAACCATTTTTTAAGTAATATTCCTTGTCATATTTGACCCAATCATGAGCAATAAATAGATAAATCATTTTTGATCTTATTTTTCTTTAGGAATAGTTAATTAATCATTAATTATTTATTATTCCTTGTCAAGTTTGACTAAATCCCCTAGGAATACTTAAATAAATCATTATTTTTTTATTATTCCCTAGCCACATTCCTTGAGATGATAAATAAATCATTTATTTAATTATTATTTCTAAATAAAGGTATTTAACCAATATAAACACTTTTTCCCTCCAACCAAATATAATAAAATATTCCAAATGGTTTGTTGGCTTAAGGGAGACTGACCCAGGTTCAGAGTTATTTGTACCAACCATAAAAACCCTAACCACTGGCCCTTTCAGCAATAGCCTACGTAGCGTAGACTGTAGTATCACTTGAAGCAATATTGGGGGATGCTAGAACCAGGTTTCTGTATCCAGAGATCGTGTGATGTGTATTCTGAAACCCTTGTAGCTTAGATCTACCTTCATGTAGATCTATACCTTCCTACTATCCACTACTTGCAACTCTATTCACTTGACCTACAGGTCTTTGTGAAGGTATACGATTGTGCTTATTAGACCTAAAAGAAGTAGGTTCACAACTTTCACTTAGTAAATAATAACCCTAGATCTTCCTTTAGTCAGATCTACCCTATTCGAATAGTTTGTAAGAGATCCATTTAATACCTTTGCGGAAATAGTTCGTTACACTTTTCATGCATGAGTATTAAACATCTAATAGATTCGTTCAGAGAATACACTTTATTTCATAGAAAATAGATCATTAGGAGATGATGCACAAACTTAAACAGAAATAAGAACAAGGAACATATGCAATAGATTCAGTCCAAAACAATCTTTATTAGATTCAACATTCCATTTACAGACTCTTCTACCCTACACACCCAATTGTAGGGCCTCATGCACTCAGTTGTGGACTTTCCAAGGTCTCCGGGCATTTAGTTGTAAGAGCCTTCCCCTTTCACCATAGTACAGGAAAATAGAGATTTTGTGCCTTCCCTTACACTTGTTCTTCACCAAAAGTTATATTTTTAGACTCGTTATGACTCAAATATTTATATCCTTTTTATTACAATACCATGGCCCGTGACCTATGGGTGAATCTCAAAACCATCCTATCACTTACCCATATAGGGGCTAAACCCCTTTGAATTTGACTTAACTTCACGCTCCACTTCCCCATTTCATGGAGACTTTACATTCTTTACAAAATTCTAACCAAAAACTTATTAAACTAACCAAAATTTACCCTAGGGACCCTATCCCAACAGCCCCCCAACAAAAATATGGTTACTCGCCCTCGAGTCACTCAACTGGCTTTTCTACTTTATGGCCAATCTCACTAAAATCCTATTTCAATGCTTCCAACTTCGTGATGCCTTGTACTATAGCCTGCTTCACCTCTTTGACCAACTTTTCTGTAGTTGTTCCTTCTACCGCAAGATGCATGGTCCTATGCGTCTGCTACAAAGCGTTCAATTTCTCCTGAATAGTTTGGGAAATCTGGCTAGCCTCTTTTCTCCAAGGTTGAAGCCTAGCCTTTAACACTAATTCCTTTTGCTGCAAATCTTGTACTTGTGCCTGTATCATCTTCCCTTCCTGTAGGTGTGTGAAGCACTAGATTGGTGCCAATGTGCGCGTAATCGCCCTGATCTCATCATATTTCTGCTCAGCCTCTTTGATTTTTGTACTCAATCCCTGCAAGTTTGGGTCCTCCTGCAAAGTGTCCCATAACTCCATGGCGTTGTTAAAAATGAATTTGCAACCTTTGAGTTCATTCTCTAGAGTATTCATGTGCTCGTTGATGGCTACATTGCGTTACTCACTGACCTCTAGCGGAGTAGTCGGCTGTGGCTTCAGCTGTAATTATGATATCTTCATCTAGAAGTCAAACGTGAATCTGCCTATCTCATCTTTTGATTTTTGGATTGCAGTAGCCAATTTCTTGATATTCGTCGCAGTTATGGCGTCTTCTGGAATATGTAACTTTGGGACAGAATTACATGCCTGTGTGATTGCTGCTTCTAGGCTCTAACTTCGTGCTTCTAGCTCTTCCTTTTCTTTCAGGGCATGGGCCTTCTCAACGAATATTTGTTCTTTATTTAACTTAACCTCACTAAACACTGAAAGTGCACACTTCTCTCTAATTCAAAGCTCGTCTGAGACTCCCTGATGAAGTGCATGTAGGGTCAGAAGTGGCAGCGCCACTAAGCTCACCCCCATGCCTTTGATCGTGCGCAGTTGAGCACAGTCTTCATTTGTTTCTACGCAGACTGATCCTTCTAGTAAGGAGATGAATTTGAGGTCCAGAGTCCTTTCAGTATCCAACACACTCTCGCTCATTTCTTCCAAGCTTGCTTGCACCTCCCTCACTTTCCCTACACTCACTTGAATCCTGCCTGGTTAGATCTAAAGCTCACGCATATCCTTCTGGATGCTCCCTAGCATTTGCATGTATTGCTACTCAAACTGTTAACACAAATTTATTGTGGTGTCTCTGACCTTATGCCCAATTTTGTTGAGGTTCCCTTCTGTGAGGACCATTGGGTTAATGCGCACTTACTTGTCTGAATCTTCCTTTGCCTGATTGTTGTCTCCTTTTGCCGTTTTGAAAGCCTAAAAGGAGTGCTTTGCAAGTCACCCCCGCCTCCTTCCTGCTCTGACTAGTCCTACTCTTTAGTATGATGGGAAGATTATTCCTCAACTTCCACTGTGTCTTTCTAGCCAGCGTGCTCTTTCTCAGCATGCTCTTTTTCAACACATTATTTTTTAGCAGCTTCCTTAGCAACAACTTTTTTCTTCCTTTGCTTGGCCAATACCCACACTGCTTCCTATGCTGCTTCTTTTTGTTTCTACACAACTGTCATATGCATAATAGAGCCTTCTCCACCTTGACTGGTACCTGCGCCAACATCTGTGGGTTGTCTCCACTCCACTGGCCAAATCCCCACAATTTCCTGCACGTCTGTCTTCGAGACTAGGTATGGCAACTTGTGCCAGATCTACTTAGGCTCTTGCCTCACCCAGATAGAGACATTATGGAAGTTAGCCTTAAACTTCATGAAGGCCTTCAACTGCTCGAACAAGGTTGGAGACAACCTTGGTCGCTGACTTATTACTGTGTAGAGGTCCATTTCGATCAAGGTCCAAAAGACATTTGATTCCATGATCCTCTTCGGATCCTTTGTCGCCCATAGAGAAGTGAACTTCTCTGCCTCTGGTAAGTCTTCTACCTATGGAGGAAACTGACTATCCTCTAGTAGTCTCCATGCTACTAATAAAATTAGCAACATGATCCAAGCATAGTGAAACATGTTGCTCTCCTCCTTTGCTTCGCGATAATTCATTAGGAATTCTTTACATAGGTACTGCACGCAACTGTACTGCACCCCCTTCACACACTATGCAGCCAACGAAACTACTGGCGTTGTAACTTCGTCTGCGTGACATTTCCTCATTATCTTCCTAGCTAGAATTTTGGCAGCAAACTGCACTGCTTGGTCTTGAATTGAACAGATAGAATATCCACACAACTTTTTGATTAGCCCAAACTCAGCCTTCATTTTATTTTCCAGCTCCTTTTCTTTGGATTTTCCTCCAAACTCCTTGGCAGGATCCACCCCTTTATAGGGCAGCTTCGTAATTCTATGAAGGAGCATATCGATTATACGAATGGGTTGACCGAGCCATAAGCACCCATCATGTACCAACGCGAGCGATTGGCACACATAAACAATGTTGATAATCGACTGATGGAAGTGTGGCATGTAAAGAATATGTAATAATTTGACCTACTTGATGCCTTTGACCCATTTCATGGGTTCCAACCTTGTGACCCCAGTTTCTTCATAGTAAATCTTTGTGATGTACTTATTGGTAGCTAGGTGAGGGAAATTCTCGTGGTCAGCAAGATCCCAATCCTCCATCTTCAACACTGGTATGCGTGCTAAGAGTGCACCTTCAAAACTACCTCTTCTCATAATATTGGCATAGAGACCATAAATTTACCTGAATCTGGGTCCTTGGTCACCTTTTCTTTCCCTTTCCACAAAGGGATATACACCAAGAGCCTTGTGAGCTGCTCTCCCTCCTTAGCATCTAATTCCTCAACTCCGTCGCGAAGTTCCTCTGCTTCCAATTCCATTGATTACTCCAACTTCTTTGCCGTATCCTTCTTCTCTTTTTGTCGAACCTCAAAGTGCTTCCTCGGTGACTGCCTTACTAATACAGGTTTCTTTGGCTAGGGAAACCTTTGCGCCATAGGCATAGAGGTCATAGATTCCTTAGACATGACTTTAGGGCTTTCCACTTGAGAAACAACAACTTTAGAACTATTTGGCGCAAATTTTTTTTCAAGGATGATCTTATGGTTCCATTTAGGTAAGGTTGCAAATATCGAGCTTGAAGTTAAATCCCCCCCAAACCTGCCGACTCATGTAGTGGGAATAAGAGGGCACATACACAATCATCATAATGCAATGTGTTCTTTGGCAGACCAACATGCCTGATTTTTAGGTGGTTTTGAATTCAAATCCAACCGTTCCCTCCATTTTCTGATCATAAATGCATCTTTGGCAACAAATATCCAAATATTTTCACCATAAATGTCACCTACCCACTCCTCCTAATGGAATTTTTACTATCCAATCATGAACAATGACTTCAATGGCTACTTTTGGACCTGACTGTGTGACACCATCCTCCATGGCACAACTCTTCCTGGCGCACTCCTTTCTTCCATCATGCAACCTCCCTCAACCTGCCTACCAAACTGTTTCCCCTTTACCATCTTACACCTATGCATCGCCGAGAACACCAGCCCCTTAGGCATTAGCATTGCAGCCTCCCATGCATCCTCAGCCCCAACAACTACTATCCCCTGAGGCTCAAGTGTATGCTTAGAAGAGTGTGACCGATCCCTTAATAAGGGGGAGGGTAAGAATGGTAACTAGGGTAACCAAGGTAATCAACCTAATCAACCCCAAGGGAACTAGCCTAACACCAACAACCAACAACAAGGAAACCAACCTAAGAAGAACAAGGCTATTCATATGAACAAGCCTTGTGCATGTTGTGGTGTACATGGCCATTATACTCATGAGTGTTCCCTCTTACTTCAGATGCACCAAATGTGGGAAGCCTAAGAAAATTCTAGAGGTAAAATACCCATGCAACAACCACCTTAGAATCATGCACCATCTCAACCGGTTGTGCTTACAAATCCTTTCCCTCAGCAAGGATTTATTGTTGCTCAACCTCAACAAAGTCAAGAAGCCCACCCTCCCCAACCTTTTGGTCCCGTTGACTACCAGATTCTCATGATGAATTCTGAGGGGGTCAGTACCTCCTATATAAACTTGAAAACTCGGTCACGTCACTATGAAAAGCCATCGACTTTGTTCGAAACCATTCTAAAAACCAAATAATCTACTCAGCCTCTTACAACACCAAATGGTCCCTTATAGATCCCTCAACCCAAGGTTGAGTCAATTTCCAAGATCCGCAAAGGGCCATTACACCATATTACAGCTTCTAATAGAGCTTCCCACACGTACAATACAATAGACGACTTAGCACAACCACCTACCTCCATGTCGATGTTGGAGTTCCTCCAGTAGTACCCATCTTAGAAGAAAGCTCTACTAACTTCTTTAGATGCAGTAGATCCCACATACAATTGTTTGATTGTCTTTCATGTTGATGCATCAGAACATCCTCCATTACCACCTTCCGTTGCTTCCCAGATACTAGTTCGAGTTCGAAATTCCATCATCTCCCGATGCATTATTGACAATGGTGCATCCACTTGCATGATGTTTGCTACAATTTGGAAGCAACTCAAGTCACCTGAATTGTCCCCACCCACCATCACTTTGCATGATTGGGATGGTCATGCCTCCCAGCCTCTTGGTATGTATTGCAATTGTCCAGTGACTCTTGCGGGTAAGGCAATTTCTGTACATATTGAGGTTATCAATGCTCCTCTAAATTACAACATTCTATTGGGTCGTAGTTACATTTATGCCATGTCAGCTATCATGTCTACATTTTTCCGCAAGACATGCTTCCCCCATGAAGGGAAGATCGTCACTATCAATCAGTTGAAATAATATGAGACATCATCCTTGACCTCCCTTGAGTCCATTATCTCATTGATGTACGAAAGCAGTTTTGCACCCCTCTCACCGGTGTTTCAAACAGAGTTTAAAAAGATTCTAACTTATTGGGTGATTTTCCTGGTCCTCCCCCTCTGATCTCTGTGCCCAGTTCATTGAGTGTTTGCATGTTACAAGAGTCATGAGATACTCAAAAGCAGTATGGTACATCTGGTCAACAATCAGCTCCACAACATCCTGTTGTTGCAACTTCACCCGAGCCATCTAGATCCACCCCTCCAGGAACTCCTCCTTTTGTGGGTGCCTCTCCTTTGTTCCCACTAGGAACTATTTCTCCAAGTCTTAGCCATCTAGGAACTGTTCCACTAGAACATTATCCTACAGGACAGATACATTTCTTGTTTCCTCCTCCTGGAATCTTTTCCGTCCTTGTCATGAATTAGTTGAGTCTCCCTAATATGACTTTGGGGATCCCAGTCTAGTACATTGATCTCACAGCAAGCACTCTGCCTGGTCATCTTAGGATATACCATTCTTTGACCCTGGTTCAATCGGTCCCTATGACCCCTATCACTACTCTAGTTCCACCGAAACCTTAGCACGAACTCACACCTGTTGCGAAAGCATCTAGACAAGGGGGAAAAGTCAAGAAGAAGGGACCTAAGGACAAGACTCCTAAAGCACCTCCAGCTCCCAAGGCTCCAAAGTTGACACCTCCGTGTGCTTTGTGTAATGTTGTTGGGCATGCCACCAATAATTGTCTTGATCTTCCTCCTCCAAAACCATTAGACAATGATATGTTTCATGAGTCTAACATACCTGAGGTCTAAGTTACCTTACCTGATTCAGCCAAGAGACTTAAATTGTTGCGCACAAATCACCCTTATGCTTTGTGTTATCATTGTGGTCACTATTCCTGAGTTAACTAACAAATATTTGAGTTAGACCATTGCCCCATTACACAACTGACCTTCAACTAACTCTATCAATTGTTAAAGGTTAGTTAACTGAATACAATTAAAAATATCTGAACAAGCTTGCTAAAATTTAGTAATTAACACATGTATAATTTAACTCCAAGCCCTTAACTCAAAATTATTGAGCTAACTAAATGAAAAGATTCATGCCACACTAGTTAACTACCTCCAAGTTGTCCTCCTGATGTGGACATTCAATTTACTTAATTTGACTAAGGCTGAAGTAAAATTTACTATACTACAAAATAACTGTGCACCCAACACTGAAGATGGCACCTGAAGTACTTTTCTTTTCTAATGGACTCCCTACCAAATCTGCATTGGTGCAGCTTTGAAGGCTTACTCCCTCTATCCTCTTGTACCATAATTCATACTTGGTAGTACCTCTGAGGTACTGTAATAGGTGCTTTAATGTCTTCTAATAAAGCTTGGTAGGTGTGACCATATGTAACACCCTCCTCACACATTTACCCAAGTGACCGACCAACCAGGGTAAACATGTGACGAAGAGTTACTATGATATGATTCAACTCCATATGTCTTAGTTTAGGAAGTGGAACTGACATAACACAATAACACAGACCTACCAGACCTACTACAGAACCCCCAGGATCCATCCAAACCTTCTAAGTGACTAGCCCCTGAGACAAACTAACGTTTTACTGCATTAATCCCCTAGTTTCTTCCATGACATGGGCATGAGTGTGATTGGGACCCTCTAGTCGCTCCCATAGTATGGGTATGCCTGCGACTGGGGACTTTCCCAAGCAGTTTTGTGCTGGTGACTATGAATTTTGTGCCCCTTTTTCAGGCCCACGTCTCATGTCACTACCCATAAATCCACGATACTTCCAGAAATGAGAGATAATAATAGAATAATCATACAAATGTAATTACTTTAAAAAGTATTGGACTGGGCCCCTACTAGCCATGACAAGAATTTTTTCAAACATGTCACAAATATGCATTCTATAGGCTTGAACAATAGATCTGAGCATGGGGGACTCATACTTATTTGAGAATTACTAAGTAACATTGATGCCTCATCACCATAACTGCATTACCATCTATTAAGCCATATATTCATTGTACATTCAGTGCTAAACAAAAACATGATGAGAACCATACATTTCCACTGCCATAAAACTCATCCATAAACAACATATAACCAACATAAATATTAAGGGTATAACAACCATATAAACCACAAATAAACAAGTATATTTACTCATAAAAGACCAAGGAGAAAGAGAGCTCTTATTGATGATTGCATAGGCTAACTAGGTATGGGACTTCCACAAACCACTCGACTGTAGACTAGGTTGAACCAAATATTTCTTTCATCCAGTCACCCTCGTGCCATATTCCAGGCATGAATGTGGGATCTCATAAAACAAATAAATTAAAACCATGTAGGGCTTCCAAAGGCCAAACCACGTCAACTCTCAACTAGTGATTCCACCTCATGGTCGGACATCACTAACCATCACTATATTTGTCTCTACCCAAGTTGTCTAGGGCTCTAGAGTGTTTTTTCCAACCAGGGCTTCTAAGACTAATAACTCAACCCATAGCTGTTGTCGGGATTCCATAGAATTTGTCCAACCAAGGTTTCCAAGACTAGTAACTCAACCCACCAAGGGCTTCTAGAGGTTTTTCCAACCAAGGCTTCCAGGACTACTAACTGAATCCAAGTTGTTACAAGGCTTCTAGAGTGTTTGTCCAACCAAGGCTTCCAATAACTAGTAACTCAACCCATAACCAGAGGCACAAGAAAACCAACCAGAAAACAAATGTAAAACCCACAAAACCATGGCTATCCAAAAATGGAAAGGCTAGGAAAATGCATTGTCAGTCCAAGCTATGCGCCATGCAAATGAGAGATCATAACCAAGAAACCACATGGATATGCCATGCATGCCAAAAAAAGCGATTAAAACATACATGCAACTTGGTGCCTACAAGAAAAACCCATTGTAGCTACTGATCCTGAAGTCCTCTTGCACTTTCCTACTATTCCTTTTCCTTCTTGCTCCAAAAATCCGAGTATTCCACACTCCTCCAAGAGTGATCCAATAAATATCTAAGTGTCTAAGAGTATGAGAGAGAGAGAGAGCTCTAAAATTAAATTTACAAAATTCTATGAACTAATCCTTAGAAGCCTTTTTATTAGTGAGGCCTCTATTTTCTTCATTTTCCTCCTCACATGCAACCTGTGACCTTTCACCTCCCTTTTCTCCTAGTTTCCATTATTTTCATAAATAAAATGCTAACAAATTCCCTATTACTTTCCAAAGAATTTTCCAATTTCCTTGGCCATTAATTAATCCCAAGTGATCCCCATCACTATGTTTTTTCCCAAAATTTAGCTTGGAATACGTGGTCCACGACCAAGGTCTTATTTTACCTTTATTAATTTTACATGGATTTTTAACTAGGGTTGTTACAACATAGCTTGACTTAATTGGTTTACTTCATAGCACATGTCGGGTCTTATTTTCACAAGATACATCAATGACCCCCCAAGCTACCTGTAAATGGTAGCATCAACCTCTTTACCTAGAGTGGCATTCTACTTCCTCCAATTTGCAGCTAGAGGTGTGTCCATGGACTTACAACTCTCCATGTGAAATCTTTGAGGTGTTTCAGAGGAATACTTCCCCTTAGACACAAAAACTTCACCAACACCTTTCCATACTTCCAACTTGAGGAGGTAATGCATTAAGCCCATGTCTTTCATCTCAGATTCCCTTGCAAGATCCTCTTTGTAAGAGAAGATCAAGTGATCATCACCTATCAATATTAAATCATAAATATACAAAACAATAATAAGAAACTTACCATCTACCACAATATGATATAGGTTCACGCTTGCTTCCCTTTTGGTGAAGCTCAATCCATTGTGAAGATTGTCAATCTAAGTGTACCATGCTTGGGGCACCTATTTGAGACCATATTGTTAATTTTTCTATAGGGCGACATTGTTCTTTGCTACGATAGTTTCATTTCATCATTAATACATTAAGTTCACCCCATATCATGATTACATTATTTAGATTTACACCATTATACATCAACATATGAAAATATATAGAAAGAAACAACATCACCATCATCATCAATGCAGTGGAATGTAAAAGGAACAATAGAAGAAAGCATGAACAGACATAGAGACACCAGGATTGGTCCGAGACTAGGGAAAAACCCACTATGGGGAAAACCCTTGAAAATCTTCTTCTTCTTAGATCGTCATAAAATGATGCAGCAAAAGAAAGTAGAATGATCCATAACTTTATCCATGCAGGAAAATAATAATGATATCTATGAAAGATATCTGATCATGTTAGGAATCAGAACAGTCATGTTAATGGTTGTAATATGCTGTCACAAACTGATGTCAAACGTTGTATACTGTTGTCCTTATGCCGAATACTTTTGCACACTATTGTTACTGTCAATGAGCCCAATAGATATGTTTGTAGCGGAAACTAAAAAAATAAATCTATAGATCTGTATAATAGTAGAACGAAACCTAGATCTACCTAATTAATGAAGTCAACTGAAGCCAAGATGTCAAAACCCTATATCTGAACTGGGTCACCCTCATCAATGATGTATGTGAGCGACTAAAACTTTTGTGTCGCTCTCACGAATACACTATGTGAGCAACTGTCAATGCAGAGTCGCTCCTTGGAGGTTTCTATGCATGCAACTCTTGAACTGAAATGCAAAGATCCAAAGTCTCTCCCTTTCCAAGTTGTGCTAGCAGTCGACAAGCCAAATCGACACCCTCGTTGAGTTGTGTGAGTGACTGAGATGACAGGGTCATTGTCAGGGCTACCTGGTGTGAGCGACCCTAGACTAAAACCTTTTTAACTACCTCTGAAGCCATAGTCGCTCCCATAAGCCTTTATGCCAGTGTCCAATGGTCTATAGTCATTCTCGTAGGCTTGTGTGCTAGTGACTAGGGACACCTGTTCTGTGCCAGTGATTGAGATCTAGAAGAGCCTAAACCAGATTGAATCTTTCGCCTGTAATTTCGGACCCATGAGAGAATTTATTTTGTCAAACCTATGCAAACCAAGACGAAAGAGAAGAGAAGATGTGTCCAAATGCTATTTAGGTCTCTTATATTTATAGGATTTTCTAAGGGTTCACTTGGGGTTAAGAATGACCCAAGCAATGACTCATGTGGTTAGGGCCATTCCATTCCATAATACATGTGTGAATAAAATAATTCATAACTCAACTTCTGCTTGACCAAATTGGGTGATCTTTAGGTCAATTTTGGTCCTCTCAAAAAGAAGAATATAATGAAATCATTATATCAATCATTTGATCTATACAAGGTATAATGTTACCGAATTTTCAAAATTTAACACATATAATGCTGTCTTGATTCGACGCACATGTGACTCTTGATCATATGTATCAAATCCTTTTGGATTATCGATGTAGATTTCCTTCTCATCAACACCATTGAGAAAAGTGATCTACAAATCCATCTAGTGGATTTTCAACCCCATATGCACAACCAATGAAGGAATGGATCTGAGTGAGGATTATCGTTGTAGTTGGTGCAAAATTTTCCTCATAGTCTAGTCCCTTTACTTGAGAGAATCCTTTGGCCACAAATTCGCCCTTGTACTTCACAATGCTCCCATTAGCTACATGATTCACTTTGTAGATCCATCTGGAACTAGCCATTGATTTCCATTCTGGTCTTGGCACCACCTCCCATACATTTTTCTTCATGAAATATTTGTATTCTTCCACCATAGAATGAACCCAAACATGTTGAGAAAATTCTTCCTCAAATGAATAAAGTATCTATATCAATGATCTCTATCATGAGAGCCATGTAACTAGTTTACCTATCAAGTAAAATCCTCTACTTGCACTATGATATAGGGGCTTCCACATTTTCCCTAGCATCCTACAATAATCTATCAACTTCTCTGGTTCTCTTTCTCCCCTCTTTGGAAGATTTTAGTGGATTGGGTGCCTCCACTCGACCTCCTCTCTACTCCGTTGCATGTGGTTACTCCACAACCTCCTGAAGCTCATCTAGAGGCTCCTCCTTTGGAGCAAGAAGCTCTTGCTCTGGTGGGATACTAAACTCTTTTTCCAGAGAGAATATTGTAGCATTCTCTTAATCAAACTTGAAATCTCTCCTCATAACAATCATCCTCAGTGAAGGAAAATAGACCCAATAATTGTGTGGAGTTTTGATGTATCCTACAAAAACTTGCAACTTTGTTGTCGGTTCAAGTTTCTTCCTTAAATCCTTGGAGACATGACAATAAATAAAGCTCCAAAATTTCTAAAATGAGACACATAAGCCTTTCTCCTAAAGAAAGGTTCCTCCAGTGTGATCGTGCCAAGTATTCTATGAGGAATCTGGTTCTACAAGTAGATTGTTGTGTTGCATGCTTCTTCCCATATATGCAATGGAAACCCTTGATCATGAAACGTGACCCTTGCTACTCCCACTATGATTTTTCTCTTCCTTTTAGCTACCCCATTATGTTGAGGGTTATGGGGTGCTATCAGTTTTCTTTGAATACCTTCTTTGGTGCAGAAATATTTGAAGGCATGTGGAACAAATTCACCTCCATTGTTTCTCTGGAGAGCTTTCACCTTCTTCCTAGTCTCCTTCTCAACCAATCCTTGAATTCAACAAATTTTGAGAAAAAATCATCCTTCTCTGGCATGAAGAAAATACAACATTTTTTAGATAAATCATCAATAAAAATAACATAATACTTATGTTTTGTAGTGGACGCTGTAGAAAAGGGTCCACAAACATCATAGTGGAATCACTCCAAGATTGCATATGCTCTGCTCTCGAGATCATAGAAAGTGGATTTGACATATTTCCCTAATGTGCAATGCTTGTAGAAATCATGCTAGTCAAGGGAGACTTTAGGGAGAACAATGGTAATTTGGTGCATGATTTTTATGGCACCATGGTGTAGATGACCCAGTCTCTTGTGCCATAGTTCACCAACATCTCAACTCTACATGTTTTCAGCCTTACTGCTCAATGTAATGCAATTTCCCATGTCAAGTTTGTATAGGTTATTCACTCGACCCTAATTTTCTTCACTTTCCTAGTAGCTATATGTCTTAGAAAGGATTTCCGTTTACTGAAAATAACACCATAGCCTCTATATTCTAATACTGCTACAAAGATAAAGTTATTCTTTAGCCCAGGTACAAACATAACATCTTTGAGGCGAAGAGGACATGCTTTCTCCCTCCTGAACATGAAAATATAATTCCAGTAGCACTATATCTCACATCATTCCCCATATTGATATGCATATGGAGATCCTTCTCCTCCAGGCTACTAAAAAAATCCTTGCACCCTGTCATATGGAATGAGACATCATAATCATGGTACCACACATTCCCCATAATAGTGATGGCCATGCATGCTATTAGGGTGAAGTCCAATTCGAACTTTGAAGCCAGTGTTTCACCTCCCACTTGTTTTGAAGGTTTCATGCTAGAATTTTTGTGTGGAAAATTTGTTGCATATTGCCCATATTCATGGAAGTGGAGTCAAGTCTTTATTCTTTCCATTATTTGGCTAGATTTAAGTTTTCTCCAAGTATTCTTTCCTTTCCCTTTATTCCCCTTTCCAACCAAGGAAAAATTCTCTTCATCCTCGGCTTTGGATGATGTTCCATATCTGTGATTTCTCCTAAACTCTTCTTGAACCAAACTGGACCACAAACATTCCAAATTTGGTAACTGTTATCACCCCAAGAAACTCTCCCAGGTTGTGGCTCGGAGATGCTCGGGACATTACAAATTCAACTTAATGTTGCAAATGGATGAATGGAGGGAATGATGCTTGTTCAAGCTAGATAACCACTCTTACTTTGCTTGACTCCAGACATGTGTGAACACCCCTAGACTACAAGGCTTTAGACCACCAATTACTCACAGTTTAAGGAATGGGTGAATATGGAGAATACTGACCACACCAGCAGATGCACAAGACCTTATGATGGCCAAATGTAACCAGTAAAGAGGTCTACAAATCTAATTCCCTAATGCACAGACAGGATGATAGCTCTCTGGAATTAGGTGAAAATAAACCTGAATAACACATTCACTAATACATACAAGATTTTAACACAGAGGTAGGATGACATCTCCTCTAATGCTAAACATCAAGAGTTTAGGAAAACTGCATAACAGGAACCATCTATTCATAATAGGAATGGAAAGTGAGCAATTAACAGTAAAATAATCTTGTATTAGCCGAAAATGAAGACGAGACATTGCAAGTATCAAAGTAGTTACAGTCTCTAGAAGTTGAACCTTACATCAAAACAACAACCATCAACCATGATTACATTTGGTTTCTGGGTATATATAGAGTTTCATTACAAAGGCACTCGGTTGTTCTAGGTATGGAGGGGTCATAATTGACCAACAACTACTTTAACTACCCGACAAAACTTTTGAGTGCAATGGCTTGCTGTAGCAGACACATTTGATCCTTTCCTATGCTCTGTTGTCCTCTTGGGAAGGTGGAGTGTCGTATAGGATGAAATCCCATACCTGTTGAATGGAGTTATCTGCTTGAGCCTTGTCCTTCTTCTCCTCGAGTATACAGTCTGCTGAATGCGGTGGTTGAAGAAGAAATGCACCGGGTACTGGTAGACGGTCATATTCATCCTTCAGGGGCACGTAATGGTCAGGGCAAGTGGACTGCATGGCGAATGTACGAGCAGGGAAGAGGAGGGACATCAGCTGTCAGATCAAGCAGATAGACAGTGAGGATAACTCGGTGAAGGGTATCGGGAGATACGGAGGTGGAGTGAGTGCGGGCCGTCGGATCTTGCGTGGGCAGATCCAACGGTCATCGGGCAAAGGAGACACGTGGGAGTTAACGAACGGGAATAGTGGGTTTCGGCGGTAGGCAGTATTGATCGCACCGCCTTAGGGCATAAAGTGGTAAAAGGAAAATGGTGCACGATTCCAATCAATGTGTGATGCGTGGTTATGGGGGAAGAATGAAACCACTTTCCATCGCAAGTTAACATGCTGTCACTTCGCGGGTGCGGGGAGAGCGAACGCCATCCGATCGTGGCGGAGGTGATCGGATGGTGCAGAAACAATCGAGTAGGTTTTTCATTGGATGTGATGAGGAGCCATTGGATTGGGGTACACTGATCAGCAACCATGATTAAAAGGTGACCATGGGTTATGGAGGTGCGAGGTCATGTGAACATGGTTGTATGGGGGTTTAGGTTTTAGCGCTCAGGCTTAAGAGCAAAGGTTTTTTATATGATTTTTAATAGCAAGCCCTAGGAAATGGAGGTGAAAGGAGGATGGGTGAGGTGGAGGGGAAGGTGAGAGTGACTGGTATAGGCCTCCTTTGAGCAAAACTAAGGACCTAGCTCACTTCTGCTCCTTGAATACCAACAATATGTAGTAGAGCTAACAGTAACTTTTCTCTTCCATTCACAAAGTCTTGGTAGGTATGCTATGATTTTGGAAGGCCTAGAAGAGATAGGCTCACTAGGTCATCTTCTGCAACATTCAAGCCAACCCCTTCAAGCTCATCTCAAACTTGTGTGAACTTAGAGAGATATTGTGGAATAGTATCATTCTTCTGCATTCTACTGTTTTGAAGTTTGTCTTTAAGGGCCAATTTTCGATGGTCATTTATAATTTTGAAAAACTCTATGAGTGTCTTACACATATCAAATGGTGTGTATTTTACATGGAGATTTGGGACCACATGGTTTCTCACACCTTCCATAAGAATTCTCCTTTCCTTTAAAATATTCTTCTTCCAGAGGGCTTATTGTTGTGCATCAGCTTACTAGGATGTTGCATTGTCAGTTTTAACATATTCTAACACACCATTATCATCGATGTTATAGAAATATTTTGGCACTGCAAACCCAATCTTATATGTCCATAAACCAAGGGCTTCTAAGCTCCTAAAAGTGTTGTTTCATACCCTAAAGGAACAAGGTCAATTGATTACATCATCTCTCAGAAGTTCTCCATGAAAAATTGCTCAAAACTGGTGAAAACTGGACCACCTCACCTGCACCATGGTCAAAGTGCGATGCATCCCACCTAATGCCCATAGGGGGTGCAACGCATACTGAAAAGCCCTTCTATGGGATGCGATGGGTGAGAGTAGACAAATGGCAGAGATATTTTGCAAGGTGGATGATCATGGAATCTTCCAGAAACTTCTCCTGTGACACTTGCCTCTCTGAATTCACCCAGGGATGAGTAAGAGATCATGAAATATCCAAGTGGAATTGAGAACTATCAGAGAAATGACACTAATCAAAAACCTAGGAGTTGACTCACCCACCTGCAAACATCTATATATGGATCCCTCATCCTAGAGATCCAGAGGCTGGAATTTTGCAACTTGTAAGGAAGTGGTGTTGGTTTCTCTATGGAACATCATAGTGTTGGGCGATCTAGATTTTCATGAGGTGAAGAGGGATTTCATGCTGGGAGGATGGTGTTGGGTCAGATCAATGGGTTGTAATCCTCTCTTCTACTACTTCTATCAATAAATCTATTTGAGTTTTCCTCCATATTCTTGTATGTCTGCGATCAGTATACCACTATTGAGACTCCCTTCCTTTGCATTATTCAACCTCCATTGTACAAAGAATTGTGAATGTTTTTATGTATTTTTCGCCATTTACAATTCTCCTTTACAAACAATAGCTTAATCGAACTGTCATATTTTTATTTGAAAGTGTCGCAAGTGTCGTTTTCATTTAATGAAAAGGATCCTCCTCTTTGTGATAGTTGATTACACTGTTACTCTTGTATTTGATTTGAATTAATAGTATTTCAAGGGTCGAAAGTAGTTTTCAATTCAAAATCGGAAAGTGTCGTCCTTGTCTTCCTTTCATCTTTTGAAAATAAAATTGTTAGTAATGTTGCTTCGAAAGTAAAGAAAGTTTAGATTTGTACTTAGCATTCTTTTTGTCATTTACACATTAAGAAAGCGGAAAACAAATACATGCATGTGCATTTGCATTTAGACTGCTTGTGGAGATTGATTTAGGACAATGCATCTTAGTGTGTGGTTTCTGCTCTCTGTTGAAAGAATTTCGCTTCTATTTCCTTAGTAGCTAGGGTTTTCATTGCAAAAAGAAGAGTAAACAACTATTTATCATCTTAGATGGCATATTTAGGAGTTTTATATCTACATCACGCGATGAACCTTAAAGGAAAATTTCTTAAGAAAGATCAACTATAAAACAAATTTCAATTAACATAAAAACATTTTGGAACCTGACGCACAACATTTAGAAGTCTAGGCTAGAGATGTATTCCGGCGTCGTAAAGCCTGGTAACTATCGCTTTCATCGTAGGTTGGGCGATTCTTCCTCTTTGAGACAACAAGTGCCAGTACAGACTTGTGCTCCCACGTACCATCGAGTATATATTGGGAGACCACAATAGGCTATATCCTTTATCCTTAGGAAGCTGTGTCTGTCGCCCTATCGATCGCAATGCACTAAACACAACATTCAGGGAAATTGACTGCCGTACTGTAAAAAGTATTATGCAGTTTTACGATTGGTTTGGTAATCCCTCTGTCTAGATTTTGAGAGTAGTCACTTTAGTTCCTTTTCAAACTCCTTAATAGAAAAGGTCCATCTGAGCACTTGTCACTTCAGGCTCATTAAAAATAGAAGGCGACTAGAGTCATCTTTAGCTTTTTCTTGGCTCTTAAAAATTGAAAAAGCAAGTTGTGTCAAAGCGTCATAAAATTTATTTTAATCGGAATAACATCATTGTTCCCTCATTGATCTAAGGTTGAGAAAATGGAGTCCAGCAACCAAGGATTTCCCCTTGGGGGAAATCCTAGTGCTTTCTCCTCTTGGGGAGATTTTGGTGCACCTCATATGGCCACATTGTCCCTTCTAGGACTAACAATTGGCCTGCCAGTATGGCTCTTCTCAGCCTCTATCGTTCAAAGCACCGTGACTCCTGAGTAATCAAATCAGCAACCAGATGATACTAGAGTTACCCCCCAACCTTCTATTTCATTTGTTTCTCCCTCTCCTTCTTCCTCTTTGCTTGGTGAAGCTAGTAAAACTAAAAACCAAGTAACTGAGAAGAAGAAGAAAGGGAAGGAGAAGAAAAAGAAGAAACCAACGGCAAAAGGGGGCAACCAAGCATCGTCTAGCGGAAATCCACACATTGCACCATCCAAACCTAAATATCCATGTGTCATTTGCAAAGGGGACCACTATCATCAAGATTTTCCTTGCATATCGCAGATCTTAAGGGACTGGTCTCCCTGCTTGCACAATCCAGTGTCTTGAACCTCTGACGATCATGTTGAGAGTACATTGTCAACTAGTGAAAACGAGGTCAATGGACAAAAAGGGAGATCTAAATTTCCTTGTAGACTATGTGAAGTAAAATTAAGCCTTTCTTGCTACAGTTTTTAAAATAAATTTACTTACACACACACACACACACACACACACACACACACACATATTGGGGCTATCCCTCTAAGTTGCATAAATAGTAGAGAGCAAACTGCTCTCATACAAAATGCATATGATTACATGACCTCCTTAGTCTAGGCCATGACTACGAAGCTCAAGGTGAGGTCACACATATTAACAACCTTGGAGTACTAGTGTTATATTTTTATGGTAACTTAACACATTGGCATATAAGTCCCTTAGTAGTATGATAAAAACTTCCAAATCCATGTCATTATACCCATACATAGAGAGGCACACTTCTCTTAAATAACTCAACAACACAGGGCCATATGATACAAGTCATTTCATTATAGATAAGTAACCAGTGAAAACATGGATCCTCATACCCCTCACACCACAAGCATGAAGAAGAATCAATCTTATCATAATACATAGGAATACACTTTCCTCATCAAAAACACAAGTTATATAACAAATGAATTAGAAATTTAAATTGCATTGAGATACATAGTGACATGAATAGGCACTTATCTTATGAAGTAGGTGGATAGTGACTGAGAGTGGGACTTCAACTTTCCAGCCAGCTGTTAGCGTGAAAATTCTTAGCAGTTTTACCAAAATTATTGAATTAAGCTATTGGTGAGAAATAAACCTAACAACAAAGAATAATGACTATTGTTTCTCTTTATACATGAAAAACTAACATTGGAAACCCTGCAACAAATACCATGAAAATATAAAGGGACATGTAACAACAGAAAATGATGTGAACAACCTAATGGAAATATGATAATTTTATTAAAAATAATTGTGATCAATACACTTGATGAGGAGAACATGTAAACTCAAATCTACAAAATCCAGCTCTATGGGCTGGGTTCTTTGATTACCTGTGCTTCAACTACAACTATCTTCCTTTCTCCAACATGTAATGGGAAAAGAGGAATTGGTGGATTGAACACAAAAGTGGGGGTTTGAATATCAAAGGGACGATAATGACGACGATGAAGTTCCCATGTGTAGAATGAGGAGAAAACCCCTCTATTTATAACCAAATATTAGGAAAGATCTAGATCGAGAGAAATAATAAAAAATTGTTAGACCAAATCAAGATCTAGCTGTTAGGAATACTTTATTATATTTTATAAAGGGAAATAATGTTTGAAATGATCAAACATCTTTATCTATAAAATGGTTAAACTAATTAATGAATAAAAATTGATTTTAATTACTTTATGGGTATAAAGTCAAATTAGTTTAGAAATAATTGTTAAATAATGATTTAATAATTATCTCATGAGAGAACAGGGAGGTAGGGGTGGGAGGGGTTCTCTTTTGCCTCGCTGAAGAAAAAGAGTCTCAATTTTCCTGGGGCTTAGGAATTGCAACAAACAATGAGGTTGCATCTCATTGTCTATGGCAGGGCTTGGATCTAGTTCTCTACAATATTGACCATCTATCAGTCTTTGGAGACTCTAAGATCACCATAAAAGAATTGACAAAATGCAGAAAGAATGATGATCAACTCGTTCCCCCAATAATACATTGAATTAAGTTGTTGGTGGAAAAATATGGCTCAATTGAATTTTATCATATAAAAAAGAACTGTAATTAGGTTTCAGATTCAATGGTCATCCATGGCATGCAGTGATTGATGGGTCCCATCAATAGGTATATTTTTAGGCCCATATTGCTATCCTCTAGCCCATAAATTCTTTCTTTTCACAACATTAATTTACATTTTTTACTATAATGTGCTTAGTAGGAAGACTAAAGGGTGTTTTTCATACATCATGGCCTAATGTGGTTTATGTGTAAGCAAGAGAGAATTTTTGGGTACATTTATGATGTAGAGGTAGCTAGAGGGAATGTAGGAGGTTTGTCCCCTATAATTAATCTCTTTTGACTTGAAGTAATTCCTATAATCACTCATATGCACTCATCTAAAACTCGAGATCCATTGGGAGCCAAGGAACTAAAGTGAATGAGAGGATCTAAGGGAACTAGATCCATTAATTTTGAGATTTTGGAGGGAAGCACTCCTCCTCTCAATGGAACTGCCCCTCAGTCATAATTTTTATACATAAGTAGGCCCAAGGGCTCATTAGGATTCATACTTTTGAAGCTAGAAAGAGGCATTGAAGGCCACATACTTGAGACCATTATTTCCATTTTTGAGATGATGTATTTGAAGCCCATTTTTTGTTATTGAAAGGTTCATTGTTGGTATACATCTGATTTATCTGAGGAGGGCTGAAACTTTTGTGTTTGGGCCCAACTCAAAGGCTTTAGTCCCTCCCAAGTATACACTTTTAATTTGTTGTGTTTCTTTCCTCATTTAGGTGTAAATTAGATTGGAAAAAATGTTGGTTGCAAGCTTGATCACCACCTCTCTTGTGGGAAGTGTGGTTGAAGAGTCTACAACAACAAGCCAAAAATATGAGTCTGTGTTTCTTTGGAATTTTCTAGGCTTTGGATTGTAATTATCTTGCATGCTCTACTTTTGCATCTTAGAAGTTAACACCATGTTTTGGAAAATGAATTAGATGCATGTTGTAGGATAAAATAGTTCTTGATGAAATAAAATTCAACTCATCCTTTTCACTTTGATTTATTTTGCTAAAATTTGATCATTAGATGTGTGTTCTTCCCAAGTGGAAAAGAGGTTGATTAATTAGTTTGCATGGAATGTGAGTGACTTTTAGGAGTTGGCACATTCATACTACGTCCACTTTGTCATTACCAACATCCTCCTGGACATATCATACTACTCTCTAATTCAGCCACCGAAATAATATTTTAAGGAACAATGAAGGACATTGTGGGAATGTATTTTTGTGCAATATGGGCCTCTTAAGGGTGCTAAGATTGGAAAAAATCCCTCATGCATCCTTCATACACCCTCATCGATCATACTCTACCTTCAAAACACCTTCCTTATCCTAAGAAACCTCCAAGACCCAATCCTATAGCAAAATAGGGCAATCGTGTAGCAGAATAAGGTACTCTGTAACTTCATGTAGTAGTCCTGTAGCATTGCCTAGATGTGGCCAAATTTTCTCTAAGATATTGATTTTTTAATTTTTGGGATTGAACAATTACCTCCATGCTTTGAATCCATGATTGGGGAAACCCAAGGACGACTGTAGACCCATCTTTCCTTCACTACAAGTACAAGACAATAATTAGAACTAGGAGGCATATTTTTCACATTTGAATCGCAACAAGCATTCTTTCATGCAATGAAAAAGGATCCTACTACTAGAGATAAAACTATCTTACACTCAATGATATGAAGGGAAACTCATGAATGCAAATAGATGAGACTTTTTTTTCAAAAGTTACACTCTCAAATTTTCTAGCTATGTGTTGTGGTTTAAATTTCCTCTTTCAAAGAAATTTACAAATAGATGAATGATTTACATTTTGCAAGTAGAGTAGCATGGTTCATTTATGAAACTAGTGTAGTCTTTTTCCTTCATGCAGTTATAGTTATTCTTTACATCTAATGAATGGAAATTTCATTTATGCAATTAGGATAATGTTCACTTCCTTGCAATTAGAGTAGGCTTCTATCTTTTTATACAAATTATTTTTGTAGTTAGTTGAAGGAGTGATATCTATATACCTTGATATGATTCAATGACTAAAGGTGACATGAGTAGAGATTGACCTATTGTGCATATATCACTATCACCTCTAAGTTTGTATGAACCCTGAGTTGATAATTTATGTTGAGAATCTTGGGAGTTGCAACATCCTTGCTACAATACTAGGCCATCACTTTTTGGTTCCATTGTAGGGGAGGTGTCCATGTAGATATTGTTTCTACTTATAAGTTTTTTGTTTTTGTTTTTGTTTTTCCATCAGTCTTATTGATTTGAAATCTTCAAAAATAAAAATAAAAACAGAGCTAGTTCTTTCATGCCTCATAGGAGTAGGGATAGTAAAGGGAAATTCCTACCAAAAACCCATGCCCCTTCAAGCAAGAAACAATCATTATTCTTTGGTGACTGTGAACTTTCCTCTCTAACTACAGGGGAGTTAGAATACCTTCTAGGTGAGCAACCTGAAATTTTTGAGGAACCCATAGGAGAGGAAGAGCCTATCTCACCTACGCAAACCATGGCTAGAAACAGAAAAAATGACTTCTCTCCTATTAGAGAAACCAATGGGGAGGCAAAAAAGAAGAATATAGGCCCTACTGCCTTCCACACTTACATGGCCTAATCTCCGAGGACCCTAATCTCAGTCTTATTGATTTGAAATATTCAAAAATAAAAATAAAAACAGAGCTAGTTCTTTCATGCCTCATAGGAGTAGGGATAGTAAAGGGAAATTCCTACCAAAAACCCATGCCCCTTCAAGCAAGAAACAATCATTATTCTTTGGTGACTGTGAACTTTCCTCTCTAACTATAGGGGAGTTAGAATACCTTCTAGGTGAGCAACCTGAAATTTTTGAGGAACCCATACGAGAGGAAGAGCCCATCTCACCTACGCAAACCATGGCTAGAAACAGAAAAAATGAGTTCTCTCCTATTAGAGAAACCAATGGGGAGGCAAAAAAGAAGAATATAGGCCCTACTGCCTTCCACACTTACATGGCCTAATCTCTGAGGACCCTGACACATTCATGTTTCAGTTTTTTTTTGTCTGTAGAACCTATGACTATACTTATGATGAACAAAAGTTGATGTTGTTTCCATCCACCCTCAAAGATGTAGCATTGCGCTAGTTTATGAGCTTAACTAGAGGCAGTATCACTACCTAGATACAAATACAACAAGCCTTCAATGAGAAGTACATGTATTACTATAGGTATAAAGAAACAAAAGAGGAAATCTTTAGGATTACCTTAGGACTAGATGAATCCCTAGAAGACTACGAGGAAAGATTCCAACTCAACTATAGGAGGGCTAACTGTAACCTTGACCTTGAATCACTCAAGCTAGTACTTCTCTGGGGGATTAGGGAACATGTAATGGAGACCCTCAACATGCTTTCTAGAGGATACATTTACTAGTTTTCTTATGATGACATCAATACAGTACTCAAGAATCATTATAGGGATGCTAGGAAAATGGGTAGCTCTAATCAAGGCATAGTTACTTGATCTCCCTCTACATCAACCATCAAAAATGAGATAGGAAGTTTTTGTAGTAGCTACAACCACCCTCCAAATTTTTTCCTTCGCTTCGTTTTGGAGCCTCCCTCTTCAAAATCTTAGAAGCCATCTTGTACTACTTAGGTACTTGTGTTTCATTTGATTTTATCTTTCGCTTAACATCTTTTTTTCACATACTTGATATGTTGACTAACCACAAGCTGATCCAACAATTTGGTTCACATCCAGTCTTTTTGCTATCTAGGAAAAATGTGCAACCCTAGAGGGTAGTTTCCTTGCACTCAGGAATTGCTCTGCCTTGCACTCAGAAATTGCGCAGAGGAGGAAGCAAGCCTTTCTTTGGAAAACTGCATAGAGCAAGCCAACAACCTTCTGTAGAAAATTGCATAGAGCAGGCAACCCATCCTTTCTCCGGAAAATAATGTAGACCATCCTGGCAGTGGGTTAAGGCTCAAAACTGAGCCAACCCAATAGATAGCCAACCTTTCTCTGGGAAATTGTGCAGAACTTTTGAGACAGCGAGAGCCACTTAGCCTAGAAACAATGTAGAAGCTTCCTTTCAATGGTTGTATGTTGCATGTGTCAGTATGTTGCCTGGTTCCCTCCAAAATAGTGCAATTCTTCCTTGCATTCATGGCATATTTTCCTAAGAAAGAAAAAAAAAAAAAAAAAAAAATGCATCCCTATATTTTAGGGATCTATTTTTAGCACTGGGAGTTACATGCAAAATCAATGTTAGAAACTTCCCACCAAGTGTCACTTTTTCCTAGATTTGTGGCATGCACATCATAAGCCCTAAATATAACAAATCTATTTAACGGATTCCCTAGAGATCATTCTTCACATTAGATATTGGAGCTATGGCATTCCTGAGGCATCTAGGAACCTTTGACACAGTCGACACAACTTTTCCGGGTAAGTTTTTCTTTTCATGTCTTTTGTTGCTTTTTCTATCACTTCTGATTTCTTGGCTTGTGCGAGTGTTGTTTTCCTTTTTTTATTGAATGATCACTGTCTTTTCAATGTTTTTTGACTTGGGGAAGTGTTGTTTCAAGATTTGCATTGTATTTCCTTAGTGTCGCATGCATAACCCTGTTTCTGCACTGATAGTCATCGTTGTGACGACTCTCTTCATGAGCTTCGTTGTTTTTTTTTTACTGATTTCTGCACCTACTTGGATGACATGGATGTACATTGACTCATATCTACACCATATTTTTATAATTATTCAATCCATCTCATTTTCAGGTTTCCCTTGGGCAGATCTGGGCTGCCTTGGCCCAGATATTGTTTCTCCTGGCATACACTGTGCATTCCCAGAAGTCAAGGCTCTGCCTTACCTCCAGGAATTGTGCACAGGCTTCTTGAAACTAGCTTCTAGCTATGCTCTGCATAATTCTAGGAGACATTGCTCAGTCCTTCCTACTGGGATTGTGAAATGCGGATTTCCAGCCAGCAACCCAGCTAGATAGAACTGCAAATTGCATAGTTTTAGTCCACAGTCAACCTCTCTAGAATACACTTTGCGCAGTTCCAGTCAGCAGTAGCCCTCACTAGTAGTAGGGACTATGAAATGGATAGTTCCATCTGACACTCTCCCAACATCTCTGAGTCATTTCTGCGCAATATTTCTGAATAGTCACCTAGTTTGTTGCATGATTGATTCCCGAGTTGATTTATGTTTTTCAACTGACATTGGCTTCCCGTTAGTATTTTCTTTGTCTCCAGGTACAACAAGTGTTGAACATCTTCTCAACAGTACAGGTAACATTGCCTCCAAGAGAGCTGGATCAAAGGATACAATTGAAAGAAGTACTAGAGAAGTGGTGGAACAAGTGTCTATGAGCTTTCCCATTTATGAAGACACACATATGTTCATTGAGAAAGACATCAAGATCACATGGCAAGACATCAACACTATATTCGTAGGAAATTTTGAGGAGAATTTGGAGGACCATCACATCTATGTCAACATTCATAAGTCAGAATTGTAGAAGGTTGCATGCAGGTATCCCACCTTCCCGTGTGTAGACATGATCCACTACTTTGTCTAACACACTAATCCCGAGATGATGATAGAGAAGTGTTAGTGGAGTATATATTGCTACTTTCAGGGCAGAAGATTATTAGCAGATGTATCATTTTCCATAACCGGTGACTAGGATGGATGCACGGTTCTACACATCCAACAACAACGCGAAGACAAGATACATCTTGAAGCATTTGGTAAGGGAGCCATCAAAGTTTAGGATGACACCCAACTAGATATAAAAGACAAAGACACTTAGAAAGGCTTACCAACTCTTGGTCATCTTTGCATGTCACTTGTATGGTCAAGAGAGTATGGAGACCTACCCACAGAGTTGTTTTGGGGAAAATATTGAGAGTGTTATATACCTAGGGGGGATAATATGGGGTACAAAGGGAGGTACCCAAGGGAATAATGTAATAATGGGATGGGCCATAGTAATAAATAAGGTGGTTAACCCGTATCATGTAAGGGACCACAAGTAGTTAGTAATAATGTAATGGACCCATGGTATTAGATAGATGGTATTGAGGGAACCATGGTAATGACCCATGGTATTGTATGTATGAGGCCTATATAGAGGCTAGAGACTCCACATTAGGATATGTCAAGGATTATTGTATGAATAGGCATATGGCTTGTGGAGTGTTCTCCTTCCTTAAGGAGTGAATGTATGGTGTTGCCCTACCTTAAGGGTTTGATCAATAAAGAGAATCATTTCTATCTATTTGATCTTGTTATTTCTTGGGTTTATCTCTATTATCTTATATTTTTATGTTAGAGCTATAACAAGTGGTATCAGAGCACTTTCTTGGGCCAAAAGTGGAGAGTTTTTATTTTTATTTTTTATTTTTTATTTTTATTTTTTGCAAGAACTTTCTGGGGCGGCGAGTTTGCAGATCAGATCTGTACATTTTGGGACAAAATATACAAAATCTAATTGCATATTTGGATTCTTTGTGAAAAAATACCTGATTTCAAAAAAACATTCGGCCGAATCGGAGTCCGGATGAAGGAGATACCGCTGATCTAAAAATCAGTGGTGTTGCAGACATTTTTTCGGGGCAACAAGTTTGCGATGCAGATCTGTATGTTCTAGGGAAAAATCTACAAAATCTAATTGCAGATCTGGATTATTTATGAAAAAAATACCTGATTTCAAAAAAAAGATCAGTTGAATCGGAGTCAGAATGAGGGAGATATTGCTGATATAAAATCAGCTCCTCTTTTTTTTTTTTTCAGAATTTTTGTTGACGATGGGAGAGTTGCAGCACAGATTTGAAATTCCAGTGCCTAGATCAAGATTTCTATCACATGGGTAGATGTAGAATGGTTGTTCCATTTCCAAAAAGAGGTCATAATAGGGATTTTGAGCAATATTAATAGAATTGTGGCCATTTCAAAATTTCACCAAATTTTTTTGTGATGGTGGGCCTATATTAGAGGAACATGTATAAATTTGATGGCTCTCATCCAGTTAGATGGCTAGTACAAATGGAGAAATATTTCAGATTGAATTACATCATGGATGATGCGACTCAACTGAGTGTGGGAATCATGTACTTGGACCATGAAAGATGTCAATGGTGGCAGTGTCATCAAAATTGCCATCCAAGGACAAATACTTGGCAGATGTTCACAAAATCTATTTGTGACCACTTTGACCATAAATCTAATCTTGTGGGTCCTCTTACTAAGCTCACACATACAGACACCTAACCTAGCAAAGATTTTATTTTTACAAGAAAGAAGGAAACCAAGAAACCTAAAGGGTTATTTTATACTGGTATCTCTTTATTGTAGGTTCATGGATTGATTTAGAAGGAGAATATCATTGTTTCTATAAATCCTAGTTGCAAGCATAATTTTATCAATGTTAATTTGGAAAAAAAATTGCAAGTTCTAGAAAAACACATTGAAAACACACAGGTGGATGATGAGGATATTCAAGTGTATAAGGATTTGAAGATTTCTATGGATATGTATGTGTTGCATGGTGATTTTTATACTTCAGAGATGGATAATATGGATGTTGTTTTGGGATATCCTTGGATGGAATCTGTGGGTACTATCAATATTAATGTGCAGAAGAAATTCTTGAAGCTCTGGTATAAAAAGAAGAAAATTACATTATAGGATATTTCCATCAATAAATAGGTAGAGTACATGGAGGTTGAAGCAGAAGATGTTCCAGGGACTGACATATCAGATGATGAGCCAATGATGATTGACAATCAAACACAAATAGAGGCTGAAGCAGAAAAGGTTACAGGTGTTGATACATTAGATGAGGGCTTAGTGGTTGAAGTAATATTGGAAGATAAGACACCACAGCAAGCACCACAACATGCACCAGATAACAGTCAGGCTCCAGTAAAGGGTGAATTAAAGAAAAAGACACCATGGGTTAAAACTTCAACATATCATCACTCACATCACCTCGCAAGAAAACAACCAACAAGATGGCAACCAATTAGCCACAAGGACAACAACCCCCACGTGACAGATAGTGAGGAGCGAAGATCCACCTACTACACATCAACACAAAAGAGCTAGCATGGCCAACTTCCATCTCAAGCGAGCACTGTTACACAAAATTATCGTCACCATGATTATTTGTAGTCAGTATGGGTCTATCATCACTTATATTAGCCTCCTAAGCAAGTCTCAGACCTTAGCTCTTCATGTCAAGCTTTGCAAAAGAGAGAAAGACATTGAAAATCAATATTACTTTGGTTCCGCACTTTCTCCTACTTTTACCTGCAAACCCGCACTCTTTGTTCATAATACCTGCGTACTTGCACGCTCTGTTTGTAAATGGGTGGGTGTGTACCCCTATACAAGTCAAAAAGGCACAAGTTTATCCTAAAAAACTCACTTTTGGGTTAATTCTAGATGTTTTTAGAAGAATTTTGACGTGGATTGTTCGCTCCAAGGTGGTTCATGCATCGCAAAAGAGAAGGAGCTAATCCCTTGATAGGAGGAGCTATTCCTTTGAAGGAGGGCTTTATCCCTTTGAAGGAGGACCTAGTAACTTCCCTCCATTGCACTATAAATTAAGTCATTGGGTTAGTTGCTAGGGAGGTTAGAAGCTGAACATTTTGAGGGTAAATGCTGATGGAATCGGGACTTCCTAGTTAAACTTGAGAGGAGAGATTACATACCTTTTGGTTTCATTGGGAAGTGAGTGAAACTTGTCAAAGTAGAGGAGACTTCTTGTCGGACCCTGGGAGGAGCTTGTACAGCATCAAGGCACAAGTTGTAAAGTTCTTCTTCATTTGAATTAATACAATCAGATTGATTTTTCTCAACAAATTGTCTTATGTGGTTTGTTTCATAATCTCCTTGATCATTATGATGAATATGCTTTATGATATTGGCTTTTCAGGTGCTATTTAATTTGGTTTACTTGTTTGTGTTTGCAGAATTACACTTCAAGGAAGCTCATTTGGAGCGAGGGAGCGAGGCTTCCAAAAACTTGCATTGGACCCAAGGTAGGGCTAAAAACACTTGTTTACCTTTGTTTTACTTACATATTTAGAGAAAGATATTTTTGATTGGCTTGCTTGTCACTAGATATCAGTAGATACTAGGAAGGTCGATCTTGTCCGCAACCTCGACTCATTCTGCGTGACAAAATGGCGACTCCACTGGGGACTCGATTGTTTTCCTTGTTTTCACTTTGACCTAAGAAACTTGCCTTTTTGTTTCTGTTTTTGACTTGTTGTGTGTGGAATTAGGTGGATTTAGTGGATCTTGGTTTGTTTTGGCTTTTCATAACTTTAGGAGAAGTACGCACCCTGTGCTTGTATCACAGTGTGTACCTCCACGCATGTTTACTTTGCACACAGAGCGGGCACACACCTGTGCAAACTCTGAGCCTGGGACCCTGCTAAATTTTTGAAAAACTTGATTTTTTCCTCTTTTAATTAGTTTTATTTTGGTTTAGGTGTTGTTATCCTCTGCCCAGACCTGCTTGTGACTTGTCAAAAGATTTCCTTGGTCTAATTCCATTGGTGTTAGGGTTTTAGATGAAATTCCTAGAAGTTTTGGTTGCCGGTCTTGATTTTCATTTTGGTCGTGTAGTAGCTCAGAGCTTAGAAGCATAGAAGCCTCATATCACCTTGGTTTTTATTGGCCTTCTTATGAGTCTGACCATTTGTAAAATCAACCTTTGTTGAGAAATCCATCTTGAGTTTTCTCTTTCCAAAATTTTGAAAAGCTTGTGTTAAAATTTTGGATTTCACTTTTACAAAAAAGAACAAAAGATCGCTTGTTTTTGACTGATTTGTGATTCTAGACAAGTTAGTCCTTGGTTTGCTTATCGCCAAGTAAACATCCTTGAAAAGACAAAAATATTTTGTAAGCTTTTACTTCAAGTAGTTTTTTTTATAGTTTGTAGATCTTAAGATTTGCTTTGTTCATAGTTTTCTCAAGATTTTCTTTAGTTATAGTTTTAAGTGTTTTTATAAAAATATGGAAATCTCTTTTGAAAAAGTTTGTTTTGGTAGCATTTGAGAATTTGAATGAAAAAGGAAATTCTTGTGCAAATAACTAGTTGTCTCGTTTTGAGTGCATTGGAACAAAAACTCTTCTTTAAATTTGTTTGTTAAGAGAGATTTGTGTTTACACGCATTTGCATTTTCAAACTCTTTCCTAGCTAGGAATTCATTGAAGAGAAAAGATTGTTTGATCATCTTAAGTGCATATTTTTAGTGATTTGAAGTTGAGTCTTCACACCACGATTTTCATCTCCGCACCTCTTGACTTAATCAAAAACCAATAAAAGTAACGCTTAAAGTAAAATTAATCTAGAAATATTTTTATTTCTAGGGCTCTATTACACCAACATAGCTTAGGCTACTGTCTTGGAGTAGGGAGTACTTAACTCTCCAAGATAGTAAAACAAACAAGTAGTTGTAGCTTGTGGTAGGAGAGAAATCCAATTGTTGCATCTATGCTCTAGGAAAGCTCCTCTTAAAGGAGAAGCATGAGATCGTGTCCGAACCAGTGTGGGAATCAATCCTTCCTCATTGGGAACGATGCCGGATATTCACGTATTACAAATGGTAAACCTTGGATTAACCATTGTCGAGGAGCCTGGGGTCACTTGTTGGTAAACCTTGGTTTATGTCAAGGAGCCTTCAAGGGGATTGAGTTTGTTACTCTGCCCTTGCATGCATATCGGATCGTAGACTGTTCCCCCAGGTATATTTGTTTCTGTTGGTAACCATAGTGACCATATTCTATAGGATTCTTCCTAAGGTTCCGGTGGCGAGAAGATCCCACTGTACCTGGAGTAGACGTCGGCTAGACTCACTTGGATTTTCTGGGGGGTTCTCTTCACTCGAGACGGTTAAGTGGAGAAACTTGTGCTAGTCTATTCATTAAGCAGGTTTCCAAGGTAAATGTTCCAACCGCTATTTCTGTATCGAACTCTGCGACGTTGGATTTCATCACCAACTAGTGTTTTCGGTACGGAAAGTTACTGTTTGTGTGTGATTGATCTCCTAGATTATTTAGGCGTGTGATTCAATTTGTTTGGTTCTTTAGAGGCTTTAGGTGGTTTTCATTGAGATTTTACTTTGTTTGCATGTGAAGTAGTTAAAAGACTTTAACTGTGGCTGAATTACCAAGGCAGTCTCGTAGACTTCAGGGCCAATCTCCTGAGTTTGTAAACGTGGCTAAGTTACTAAGGAAGTCCCGTAGGCTTCGGGGCCAACCTCCTGAGGAAGTACCGAGCCAGCTTGAAGGCTTGAAAGTCCTCGTAACTCCTAGAGACAGTAGAGTTGGGTCACCTGAAGAAGGAGAGTCTTCTTTGATAGTACATATTGATTCTCAACCATTAGTAGTTTCAGAAGTTACTGGTAGTGTTGCATCTACTAGTGATATAGGTGAAGAACCGAAAATATCTGAACCCGAATCTGAAATTGCTGCTACTCCCATATCAGAGTTTGTTTCTCCAGCTTCTAGTGGTCCTAGTTCACCTAGGGTAGAAACTGTAATTACCCAAGATCTTCCTTCTGGACTTATAGCTATTGAAGAACTTTCTATTTCGGACAACGAAGAAAGTTTTCCTTTTTCCAGAAGATTGACCTATCTTAGACCTTAGAGAGCATGAATCAATATTTTACAGTCCTCCTAGGAGCAGTGCTTGGTATCGTTCATTGACTAATCTTTTGGAAAACCAGGGACTAAGTTTTTCACCACCTCGTATTTTTTATCACCCAGCACCTAGAGATTACTATCCTTTGTTGAATATGTCTAATCAGTCATCCATGTTTTCTCAATCTCCAGAAACCTTTTTGTACGACGATCCTTCTGTTCCCGCTGGGTATCAGTCTATGTCTGGTACTTTTTCAGGAGCATCTCCTCAACCTATCAAACAAAATTTATTAACTGGAAGTAATGGTACTAAACCGTTGAGTGTAGAAGATATTCTCATGATGTCAGGTTCTTTTCCCAATCCTCAACTGCAAGGTGGCCAGTCTCCGCCTGGGGGGCAACCTCAAGGTACCCAGTATGTGCCTGGGGGGCAACCCCAAGGTACCCAGTATATACCTGGGGGGCAACCTCAAGGTACTCAGTTTGCGCCTGGGGGACAACCTCAAGGACAGTACATTCCTCGAGGTCAACCCCAGACTCAATTTGTACCTCCAGGTGTTGGCATTATGAGATAAGTGTTGTCCTTGATGGCAAACCACATAGATGACAAATCATTGTGCAGAAGGTCAAAAGAAAGAATCAGTCTACAAGAATGAAGAGAATATAAATATACGCAGGTTCATTGTGACAAATTCGCGTATATACGTGGGTTAGGCATTACCAAGTCGCGTATGCGTATGCATGCTCATTCATGCAAAGAAAAGCGCGTATATGTTGGAAAACTTACCTTTGGTTCGTGGCGGTTAGTCCTTGGAACTTGAACCTATGGTTTTGGACCATGGTACCTCGTCAGATGTGTTGATCCCTAGTATTGGATGCATGGTATTGGTTTGTCATGGTTTTGGACCATGGTATTGAGCGAGGCCTAAGACTATAAAAGGAGAAGAAGATCATTAGGTAGTGTGGTGAGAAAAGTCTTGAATATCTGATGAAGGATGAGATCCAGTATGTAGGTTATGGGTTGCTTGATCTAAGCTAAGGAGGGATCTCACAAGTTGATGGAGAACAAGATCTAAGGATAGATCAGGATCAAATGGTTTGAAATGAACTATCTCTATATGATTGATTATGTTTATTCTAGATCTGTATACTGACGCATGTAATGATCTGAACTAGGTATAACTTAAGTTTGAAATCGCTGCAAGTCATGATTGAATATTTATAGATCTATACGCTGGTTGGCTTTGGTAAACGCGCGTATGTGCGCGGGTTTGGTTTGTCCAAGTAGCGTATGTACCTTAAATGCATGATTTTGATGATACAGTTGGTTCTGAATAGTGTTGCAAAGTTCAGAGTTCTGCTCTGTGTTTTGGTGACTGCTTTTTGTTGACAGGGTTCAATGATTCAGTATTGGGAGATTCAGAGATTGATAATGCTAGTGTTGATTGTTTGTGAGCTTCAATGATATTGATCGGTCCAGTATGAAAATGTGATGAAACGTGGCCTTCAGATTTAGAGTTGTGTATCCAGTCTGAAAATTGATGAAACGTGGTACCTGGAGGAGAGAAGATTGTAGGACGGCACCTACGTACTAGTATCTTAGCTAGTACAAGAACTACGGGGGTTGTAGCTCCCTTCTAGGAGAAGCTGGAGAACGAGAGAGGGTTGTAGCTCTCTGCAGGTTGCAGCCGGTGTACTGGTAAAGGACTGCACCAATACATTGTAAAAGAAGTTTCTTATTAAAGGAAGATAGAAACAAATTGCAGCAGGTGGTTTTCACCAACATTAGGTTTCCACCTTATATCATGGTGTTCATGTGTGCTTCTTGTGTGTAATGATCTGTTCTGTTTATTTCTTCTGTTTACTGTTCATATGGTCAATAAAGTTCTGATGCATTATCTAAAGATCAGCATGTAATGGATTATCTGACTTATAAATAATCTGGATATACGCTAGTTTCTTTAGACACAGTCACGTATACACGCAGATATCCTTAATAGAAGTAGCGTATATGAATCTGAGTAAGAAAATGAAAAAGTTTTACTGATCTGATAATACTGATTCACCCCCCCTCTCAGTATTATTTCCAACACCAGGTCAACCTCAGTATCAATATGTACCTCAGGGTCAACCTCAATATCAATATGCACCTCAAAATCAACCTCAATATCAATATGTAACTTAAGATCAACCCCAGTATCAGTACGTGCCTCAGGGTTATCAACCCCAAGGTCAGTACCCAGCTCAAGGTTACCAACTACCTTCGGGTTCATCATATTATCAAACCTACCCTCAACCCGGTTATGGTCCTCAATATCCTCAACCTGTTATGGGTCCATACCCCGGAAGAAATTTAGTGTGGAATCCATCTCAATCCCAACAGGTCTTGCAACCGAATGCACAATTGTCATCTTAAACTAGACAACCCTTGGTTTCTGGTTCATCCCAACAACCTGTCTAGCCTACTGTTCAAACTTCTACACCTTTTGTAGCTTCTCAGTCTGGGCCTAGTACGCCTCGTACTCCACCTCAAACGTCCGCTGCGACTGCTGCAACATCTGTTCCATCTACCCCACCTTCTTTTGGAGTATCGACAGCTCCAGTTTCTACTATCCCTGTATCTACTCCTCAGACATCTTTACCTCAGTCTGGACCCACGGTCCATACTTCGGTTCAGATGCCTATAGGAAGTACGGTTGTCACTACTCAACCTCAGTTTAATCAACAACCGTACCAAGGACAGTACCAATACGGTCCTGCTCAGCAACAACTAGTCTATCAGTATCAACCATACGCTGGGTATACATATCAACAACCTCAGCAACCCCAATATGGTCCAGTTAATCTTGGGTTTCCAGGAGGTCAAAATATCCCAAATGCGATTCCCATTCCTAGTTATCCTGGATATTCTCCTCCTGGAGCTGGTTTGCAGACCCAGAGTTTTAGGGACCCTAATCGTCAGTTACCATTCATTGCAAATTTGGAATTGCCTGACTTGATGCACCTTACGAACGATCCAATTAACTATCTTCAATATTGTCCGCCAATGCCGCATAAGTTGCCCAGTGATATTCCTAAGTTCGAAGGTAATCCAGGAGAGGACCCGTCGAGACATGTGATGACTTATCACCTCTGGTGTGCGTCTAATTCCATTTCAGATGATTCAATTCATTTACGACTTTTCTAGTGCACTCTAATTGGTCTTGTGGCCAAATGGTACATTGAATTACCGTGAGCCACTTTTTATAACTTTAGTCAGTTAGCTACCTCGTTTTTAACTCATTTTTAGTTGCTAGTCAGATATGACAATGGCACAGAATTATTAACTTCGTTAAAGCAGTCAACGTCCACTTACATTTCAGATCATATCCATGAATGGAGACATCGACGCCGTTTAGTGAAATTTTTTATTCCAGATCAGATCTTAGCTGAATGGTTTGTAAAATCTTTACTGCCCAAGATCACTGAGGATGTAGCTAAGGCCGGAGTAGTTACTGAGGAGCAAGTAATTGCTCAAGCACAGTACCTTGACTTAGTTTATACTCAGTTAGGTACGTTACACGAGAAGGTCCCCGATCTACCCAAGCAAAATCAAATCGCTGCTGCTCCTTCAGGGTCTTATGCCGCTGATGGTATGATTGGTACGGTTAATACCAAAAGTAAGAAGAAGTCTTCCAAGAATTCTTCTCCTATCATAACCTTGCCAGATTCCCCGACAGGAGAATCTTCCGTGGAACTTTCCGCCGATATTCACGTTGTAGAGTCATCTATAGCTAAATCAAAAACCGGTGGTAAGAAGAAAGGGAAGAAGAAGAATAAAACAAATAAAAATTCAAAAGAGAAACCCGAAAAAGCAGAACCAACTGATGAAAAACACAAACCTCGTTATCCGTGTCTCATCTGCGATGAGGAACATTATACGAGAGACTGCCCTCATCGTGCAGAGGTTGCAAAAATTGTCAAAGGTTCCCAAACTCCTGCTGTCTTGAAGGATCCTTTTCCAGCTCAAGAAAGTAAGATGATAGGTTCGTCCTCCAGTGCCAATGAAGAACCCATATTAATGATGTCCCATGTTAGGATTGTGACTCGATCGCAAGATTATGGCAGTAAAAGTCCTGTTGATGGTAAAGAAGCATAATCTTCTCATTCGAACCCATCAACCTCAGGTCCTGGTTCCGATCCACTACAGATTGAGAAACCTAATCCAGACTTAGTAATCAAACCGCCCGCCAAGGGTATACTTCAAAAGTCTGCTTTCAATCCACATGCGAGAGCAGCTCAAAACTATAACATTGTTGAGGATTTAGTTGTTTCCCCCTCAGCAATGTCGGCTTTGGAAGTGCTGCAATCTTGTCCAGCACAACGCAAGTTACTTTTGTCGGCTATAGGAGCTGTTGACGTTCAGGACCCGAACCTTATAATCTTCGATCTAGAAAATAGTGCACCGTGCTTACCTCATCAGATGGCTATCCAAATTCTAGTGATAGTAAAAAAAATACCTATTCATAGGACTGTGATTGATGAGGGAGCTTCCACGTGTATTATGTCGATACAGTGTTGGAGATTGCTTGGTTCTCCTTCACTAAATCAATCCCCGACAATTATAAAGGCCTTTGATGGCCGTGGGTTTCATCCTTTCGGCATTTTACAGGACCTACCTATAGGGGTTGAAGGTAAAACCGTTAATCTAGATGTGGAGGTGGTTGATGCCCCTTTGGATTACAACCTTCTCTTGGGTCGTAGTTGGTCTTACGCTATGACAACTGTTGTTTCAGCAGTCTTTCGGCTTATAAAGTTCCCTAATAATGGAAAGATCGTAACCTTAGACCAGTTGTCATACTTTTCATCCGACCCAGCCTCTGTTGAGAGCATTCAGCATGTTGGTAAAGCGACGATCCCTTATAAGG
>APFE030175319.1:571961-582964 GCA_000404065.3 Pinus taeda
TTACTGGGCAATTTTCCTTTCCCTCCTATCAACGCATCGTCTTCTACTGCAACAATTCATATGATTTCATCAGGAACCATCGTTAATGATGATCCTTGGATCATTCCTTCTGAAACTGAGTTAGACTCATTTGGTACTTTTATGCCTTTGAGTCCGTATGAACTTGCGTATCAGACTGTGCAGTCGTTTTCCGACACAACATCAACCCAAATTGACTTAATGAATGTGGTCCATGAGGAATCACTTTCGACATCAAACTCAGATTTAATAACGTTTCCCGAACTTGTTCAAATGGATGAGCAAATTCGTGAAATCCTATGCGTCAATGAGTTACCATGGGAAGATCTTCATCACAGATCTTCGTTTTTACCCGAGAGCGATCGTTTTGAAAATGATTTTTCATCAATTTTTACGAATGAATATGTTAAGGATGCTCAGAATGCAATGAAACATCCCGATTCCGAGTTAAACTTGGGAAATATTTCTCGAACTATTCCTCTTGACATTTCAGTTAAGCTGGGAATTGTTGAAAACGTTCATATAGGTGCCTCTTGTACGGAAGATGAAATTCAAACATATAAGGCCCTATTTCAAGTATTATGCGATGTGTTTGCCTGGTCATATGAGGAAATGCCAGGAATTGACCCAGCAATTGTAGTTCATGAAATCAAAACTTACCCAGATGCTAAACCCGTTCGACAACGTTTGCGTCAGATTCACCCAAGAAAGGTTGCGGCAATTAAAGTTGAAGTTGAAAAATTACTCAAAGAAGGTTTCATTTATCCGATCCCGTTAACGGATTAGGTATCGAATATTGTTCATGTTAACGAAAACAAGGGACAATAAGAATATGTATCAACTATAGGGACATTAATCGAGCATGTCCAAAGGACAATTACCCTACTCCCTATATCGATCAAATCATTGACGATTGTGCCAACAGTGAAATTTTCTCCTTTATGGATGGCTTTTCCATATACAATCAAATCAGTATTCTACCTGCTGATCAACCAAAAACGACATTCATTTGTCCATGGGGGACATTTGCTTATTGCAAATTACCTTTTGGGCTTAAGAACGCTGGGGAAACTTTTCAACGGGCCATGTCTTACGCTTTTCATGATATTAAGCACATTGTGCAACCTTATCTTGATGACTTGCCTGCTCATTCATTACATCGAGCTGACCATCTCATCCATTTAAGAGAAATTTTTATGAGATGTAGGCATTATCGGATTAATTTAAATCCCCACAAGTGTGTGTTCTATATTGAAACGGGTCGGTTACTGGGGTTTGTTGTTTCAAAAGCCGGCATTCGTGTCGACCCCTTGAAGGTTGAAGCCATTATCTGATTGCCTCCTCCTTCGAGTCTTCGCCAATTCCAAAGTTTGCAAGGGAAAGCAAACTTTTTACGTTGATTCATCCCTAACTACGCCGAGATCACAAAGGGTTTTACCCGGTAGTTGAAGTAGCATACTTCATTCATTTGGGACGAGATAGCTGAGAAATCTTTTGATGCGCTAAAACACGCGTTGACCCATGCACTGATGTTGCATCCTCCCAACTACAACCAGGACTACTTCTTGTATCTCGCCGCTTCCTATTCCACCATCGGAATGGTGTTAGTTTAGGAAGATGAATTCGGTACTGAACATGTGATATATTACCTTAGTCAAACGTTAAATCCAACTGACCTAAAATACTCACATGTGGAGAAATTGGCGTTGGCAGCTGTTCAAGTTGTCCAACGTTTTCGTCATTACATTTTACTACGTAAAACTACAGTTATTTCCGATTGCAACCCTATGATCTATATTTTGACCAAGCAATTGCTGGGGGGCAAGTACTCCAAATGGATTGTTATCCTGTAGGAGTTCGACTTGGAATTTGAAAAGTCTAAGTCAAAGAAATCTTTAGTTTTTGCGGAATTAATGTGTGACTTCCCGCGTGCTGACACGGAAACTGTGGAGGAGGAGCCCATTACGGACGAATCCTTGTTTCTAATCAGCACTTTAGATCCATGGTACGGGGATATCATCATTTATCTCCAAACCCAAACCTTTCGGCCAGATATTTCACGATCGGACCGTCGAAAAATACGATTCCAGTCCCAACAATTCAAAATTATTGGAGATACTCTTTATCGTCATGGGGCGAATCTGTTTTTCGACGTTGTTTGACTCATGAAGAAGCCGAAAGGGTCCTCAATGACTGTCACTCTGGAGTGTGTGGTGGTCATATGTCTGGGTATGCCACTGCCCAAAAGATATTGCGCGCTGGCTATTTCTGCCCGTCTATGTTTAAAGATTGTATTATTGTGGTCCGAAAATGCCACAATTGCCAAATTTTTGATCGAAAGATGCACGCTCCACCTGCTCCTCTTCACCCTATCATTGCCGTTGGTCCTTTTGGCAAATGGGTTATCGATTTTATTACATGTAACCCTCACTCGGCTGGGGGGCATGCATATATTATCCTTGCGGTAGATTATTTTACCAAGTGGGCCGAGGTGATGCCTAAATTTGAGGCAGACGGAAAAATAGCTGCGATTTTCGTATTCAATCATATCATTACTAGGTTTGGTGTTCCACAAGTGATTATCACTGATCATGGGCGTCATTTTCAAAACGTTATGATGACTGAACTTACAGACTAGTTTGGCTTGCATCATGACAGTTCAACTCCTTATTATCCACAAGCTAATGGCCTGGTTGAATCCATCAACAAAGTTCTCGTCATCATGATCCGACGAATCATTGGGATTCATCGGTCGAATTGGCACAACATTCTATTTTCAGCACTGTGGGCATATCGAACCTCAGTTAAAACATCAACAACGTTCACTCCTTTCCAACTAGTTTATGGTTTGGAAGCTGTGTTACCCATTGAGTGTGAAATACCGTCATTGCGAATGGCCATCGAGTTACTTCTAGCCACTTCCGAAGAGGAAAGACGTTTGTTATACTTGGCTCAGCTAGATGAGAATCGCCGCGATGCTACATTAGCGATCGAATCTCTTGCAAAACGTATTAAAGCTCAGTATGATCGAAATGTGACCCCTCCAAATTTTTCGGAAGGAGATCTAGTCTTATTGTACGATCAAGCAAATGATAAATTAGGCGCTGGAATATTCGTGCCTATGTGGCATGGTCCCTATGTTGTCAAGCGAAAGCTAGCGAAAGGGGCATATGAATGGGTAGACTTTGACGGGGTCTCTTTAGGTAAACCTAGAAATGGTCTTTACCTGAAGAGGTATTATGGTTAAAATGAGTGTGGAGATTTTTTTTTAGTTAGGTTAGTTTTTCCTTCTAGCTGGTGTGTTTTAGATTAAAAAGTGTCCTTAGCCTAGAGAGTTAGTTTTTTGTTGTTATTCCTGCTTATCTTGGTTTTACGTTTGATGTCGCAGATGTCGACGCCTATCCAAACATACATTGGTTTTGCTGATGGTGCTTGTCATAGTACATGGAATATTTCTTCCGCAGCTTGGTGTTAACACCCAGGTTTTTCCCTATAACTCCCAAGGGAATACGGCTGGGGTAACCACTAACCAACCTTTGGATTATAGATCCTAGCCTATCTATAATCAGAGAGGGCTCTCTCTTTAAGTTTCAGATATGCTTTGTGAGTATTTTAGGCTAGTAAAAAGTTTCAGTTTCCTGTTTAAGACATTGGTTGGTGAAATTTTGTTGTAAGAAGGGCATGAAGAGTGTAGAAGGAGCTAATCCATTGGGCATAGGGAGTCAGAAAAGTGAGATAGTTCTGGTCCCTGTGATGGAGAAAGTTTTGCTGCAAGGCTAGATGGCTATTGTTAATATAATTTCTGATTTAGTGAGTGAAACAATGGGATATGGAGTTACCGACAGTGTGATATCAATTTGAACAACAATCTCTACTTAGTAGCGTAAATGAATTACCAAATAGTGACTGTGAGATGTTCAGAGCTTATTGGATCAGTTAAGAATTCCAATTTAAACAACTGAAAGTTATGAAAAACATTTATAGTGAAGATATATTGAGATCAGGGTGTCTCCATGGACAAATCCTGAGCTATTCTTTTTCTTTCTTTCCTAGATTTAGAACAACATGTGAGAGTTATGCGTTAAGACAAATAACAGAAACATTAACAGAGATAGAGAAACACTTATTATATCAAGCCATAGCACTAGAATCCTATAGCATTCAATGGTTCCAATCACAGCATGCACCAGTAAGACTCAGTTCCTGTAAACTCCAAGCTTTATTTATAACATCCTTCTGCAAGTTACAGCCAGGTTCTCATTTCTTCATAAGAGAAACAAAAAAACCAACAACAACCCCTTGAAAGTTTGTGCGAGGGGGAATATATACAGTAGGTTTTACAAAATATTTGAATGTTGAGTCATTTGATACATTAATTATGCTCACCAACTTTACAAAATATCAGATAAGAAAGTTATTGCTACTCTGAATGCAAGATAAATGGTCTTTAATGCTGTCAGGTCTCTTCTTGACCTTTGGAGGAGACCGAGTTGGTTGAGCGTTTCTGCTTTAATGCTGTATGATATGTCTTTATGCTCTGTCATGGTGAAGCTTTTCTCGGCCCTGCTACCTGTAGCTGTCATTGCTGCTTTTGGTGGCCGAATCTTCCTGCTGAGGTGGCTCATTCCACCTTTTGGTCATAGTATATGCACCACACTTTCTGAATGCGATGAATTATATATTTCGATGAAAAAATTTAGATGAAACCCCTTGTTTATAATAATAACTGTATCATGGAGGCCCACCAATCCTGTGTAGGCAATTGATGCAAAATTGCATCCATGGTCTCATCTGCCTTTGTGTATTTGTAGAAGTTCGGAGGCACTTCAAACAGATGGCTAATCTCATTCATAATAAAAAACAAGTTCTCTACTCTGTCATAGAGACTTTGCCCAGATGCTGGCCCTGTTTCCTGTGAGCTTCTTGATCCTTGATTGATCTGATTGGTGGCGAATGTGTTCACCCTCTTTGCATAAACTTCATGTGATAGAAGTTTTCCTGCACTGTTGAGTAAGCTGGGGAGACCTCTGCCCTGTAATGCAGCAAATTTGTCCATGAACCTGTTTACCACTGTTTGCATATCTTGGCTCCTTCTGTCCAATATCTGTACCAGGCTTTTCAGTATGAGGACCCTCTTAATTAGCTGGATAGTCTCCGTCCTGTTGGAGATCCCAATTGCTGCCAGCTGAGGACCAGTCTGGTTATTTAGCACATTGATCATTCTGCTGGCCATCTCAGGCATACTGCCTAGAGATGCGCTTGCTCTATGCACTTCCCTTTATTCTTTGCCTATGAGCTCCATTTGCTCATGAATAGTCTCAATGTATTGCCATTGGTCCGTTATCGATTGGCCAATGTGGGTCCACAAAACTTTTCTGATCTCAGCCACCACTTTGTCAAGGGTGAGCTCTTTCTCCAGTTCTTTTATCCTTTCCTTGAGGGTTTTTATTTCTCTCGCTTTCTCAGCCACATTCTGCTTTGATTTATCATACTTCTCATTCAGCTTGGCCAAATTATCCTTGGCTCCGTTCAGTTCTATCATCTGGGCTTCATGGGCCTGGACCTCATTCAACAATTTTTGCATGTCGAGGCTCGGGGCCTGCTCTGTAGATGGTGTTGGTGCTGCTGTAGATGTTGATGGTGCTGCTGTTGCTACTGTTGCTTCTATGGGAGGAGGAGTGATCTTTGGAGGCTCCTCAAGGCTAATAACCTCTGGAGGGGGCTGAGAAGTTTGGCCTCCCTCTTTCTGTTGCAGGGCTGCCTGCAGTGTAGCCTCTGTGTCTTCTAGCCTCCCTTCTGTCTGCACTAGTTTCTTGTGCAGTGCTACCAGCAATGTAGCTATCTCTTGTTCTTGCTTCTACTGAGCAACCTCATCTGTTTGGGGGTGAATGGTTGCTGGGACCTTTACCTTCTTTCTCAGGGCTGCAAGGTCTGCATCTCTTATTTTTAGCAGCATCTGTATGGCCTTTGGATCCTTGGGGTCATGCCCCAGCTCTATAATTATATCTTCCAAAGACTTGATCCTTTTGTCTTTGGCCAGGGAGGATGCTTTCTCCAACTCCAGTTGGGCAGCTGTATTTTTTAGGTTGTTTTCCAACCTTTTTGCCAACATTGCTTTGTCTGCTAATGTTGCATAGACCATTTCACCCGTTTGCTTATGGAGTTCTATTTGGTCCATAGGGTGAATGTCTTTTGCAAGAACCTCCAGGTTGGTTCTTATGTAGTCTGCAGCTGTCCGTGGCTGCATCGTGGTGGGCATGAAATGACTCATGGTCATTTTTCCTTCTGAGATGTCATAGGCTGACATAAGCCTCTGCTGATTTGTAGGGGCCATCTTTAGCAACTGATTATAGATTTGGAGCCTGAGTGGCTCATTTCTCCTCTTGATATCGGTAAACTGATGTGATGCTTACCTCTGATTTTCTTTGATGACTTGAGGAGGTGACCTCTCCTCCAAGATTTCTCTCTTGTTCCTGTTGAAAGGAACTAGTAGATACCTCCATGCTTGGTGGGCCCATTATCACTGATTTCCCCATGGGCATTTCTTCCTGAGAGAGGGGATTTAATCTCTGCCTTTTCTCCCCTTGGTTTGTGGACGTGGTAAGGGGAGTCTCCTGCTCTCTGTCCCTCTTCTTTCCTTTTTCCACCTTTTGTGGAGTTTGGAGCACTGAGGTCTCCACTGTCTTCTCTTGCTCAGAGGGCATGTTCTCT
The DNA here is from genome assembly GCA_000404065.3 of Pinus taeda. Lineage (NCBI taxonomy): Eukaryota > Viridiplantae > Streptophyta > Pinopsida > Pinales > Pinaceae > Pinus > Pinus taeda. The sequence goes on from APFE030175319.1 coordinate 578,691, forward strand.
TGAGGCTGTTGCTCAGTAGGTGCTGGGGCTTCAACCATTTGTTCTTGCTGCATAGGCTGCCCCTCTTCTTGAGGTTCTTGTTGCTGTTCTTGTTGTTGTTCGACCTTCTTTTCTACCTGCTGCTCTGTTTGTTGCTCTGTTGTAGCAGGTGGTTGTTCCTGCTCCACCTGCTCGCCCCTATCTTTGTTTGTTTCCTGTTGGGCAATTTCGGTTACCTGCTGCTGGGATGTGGAAGATGAGGCTGCTGCTCCAATTTGCCTCTGACAGGAGGAAGAGACCTGCCCACAATGTTCCAAGTCAGCCTCTTTCTCAAGATTGCTTGTTTCTCTTCTTAACATTTCTTCTTTACCAATTGGCTCCTCTAAGGTGCCTTCTTTCTAGCTTAAGGCATTGACATACTTTTCAATATGAGGCAGTTTCACATGAACATAGCCACCCAATTTGTACTTTATTCTCCTAAGGCAAATGAAGTGATTAGGGTCATAAGGAACCCACTTGAAACTGGTTTGAAGTCTGAGGGTTTCTAGAATCCTATCAGCTTCCTTCCATCCTTCCTCCTTCTTATTGTACAAGAAGGGGCCCAGCTAATTCCTCACCTTTAGTTGCACCTTCTTGCTTTTACTTTGGAAATGGACAAAGTCTGCATTTCCAAACTTCCTGAAGTACTCTAGGGCAAAGAGTCTCATAGGGACATATTTTGGCAGCCTATAGGGATTCAGCTCACAGCCATATACCCTGATTACTGTGTGGTGTTGGTAGAAGTACCAATCACCAATGTTGTAGGCTTTTGAGAGTTGAAGAATTCTCTGCATTTCATCTGTCAATCTGGGAGGAGGGACACCCAACAACAAGATCATAGCTGGATGAATGAACCGATCAATAAATTCACAGTAGGTGTAAGGTGAATAAGGCGGAAGATGGAAAACTGAAGACCAATACACAACTGACCTTGGGTTTCCCTGGTCATCTAACTTTTTTAGAGGGACAGGGAAGGCATCAGGCTGATAGAACAAGAATAAATGATATATGTACCTGGTGTATTTAAACACCTTTTCCCTCTCCAGATTCATTAACTGCTCATGAATCTTATTAACAATAAAAGTGACAAAGTCATAATGTACAGCAGGAGGCATCCCTGGGGAGAAAATGGACAACATTTCCATGATGGTTTCATCCACATCCTCCTATGTCCCATAACCCAGGATGTAACTGATCAAATCTACCATCATTTTTCCCAGCTCATTAAGATTTGGGTATGCTATGGGGAGAGCAGTGGTCATAGATTGATATTGAGGTTGAATAAAAAATTGATTAACCCTGGCAATCTGATCACTGGACAACTTGCCCCCTTTAGTTTTCAAATCATGGATGGAGAGAGGAGTCAGGGGTTTTGTGGTGTGAAAGTGGAACATTTTATTGATGGCCTCAGGGGTGATATGGAACAGTACTGAGCCTGAGGGGCTGAGGACGACTCTCTGATAGGGGTCATAGCTCGACATGCATTGTTTTATCAAGTCTGGGAGGACATGGACTTGAGGGAGGTTGAAAATGGGTATGTGGGAATCCCAGATTCCTAAGGTGTCAGCCCCACTAAGATGTTGGGCCCTTAATTCATTCATAAGGTGAATATTAAACTTGGCTGTCATGGGCATGGAATCTAACATTTGGTAATCTTTATCACCTAGGGCTTTCCACTCTAGCTCTCTGTGTGGGGCATTCAGTGATTGACCATTCAGGACTATTGGTGTCTCCATGGCTAAGCAGTAGTTATGACTTGGTGCCGAACTGGTTTTAGCGGGTAGGAGACCACAGAGGGTTAATTTTGCAGAAGTCAAGCCAATTGTAAGGGTAAATGAGGCAACTGTGGTGACAATGGTGCAGAATGCTCAACAAGAGTTAATTGAGGGATTGCAGGAGCTGGCAACTCTGTTTTCTTTGTGAATTATGATTTTCTAGGTTTATAGTCCACGAATGCGCGGATAGAGTGGAAATTTGGGGAAGGGTGAATGTATATGAGTTTAGCAGGTGAAATTCAACCCTGCACTTGTGAGGAATACTTGTTTTTCCGGGGATTTTATGGTGAAAACAGGTTGTTTTACTCTTGTAAATTTAGTTTCGTAGAAATATGGATATAACTTAGCTCTGAAGGGATGCTCTGGGTAAATACCTGGTGAATTTCCGGCAATGGTGACAAATACAGGCGGGTTGTAGATGGCAACATTCTTCAGGTCGATTTCAGTAGGTTGGCGGTAGATGGACGTAATTTTCATGCAGAGGAGAGCAATAGTTCTTTCAGCGAAAAATGAGAAAAAACGCGAAAATCGACTAAAATATGGACTTTTGGGTCATTGGCGCGCTTTTTTGGATGACATCAGCATGACGTCATCAGGTGGGGTCAGGGTCGGGTGACGTCAGCATGACGTCACCGGGTGACGTGGTAGTCTGTGAGTGGTCCACGGGGATTACACAGGTGGCGGACACGTAGGAGCTCTGGCGGTCGGCGGTGCTGATAGGGCGCCAAGTGGAAGTGACGTGGGCGGGAGTGGCGTTGGTGTGGGCAAGCGGTCTTGCAGAGTGGTAAGCGGGTTTTCTCGGACCGCCTTCCATACGGTTGCAGTATTGTCAGAGGGCGCTCTGAGAGAATATAAGGGTGATGCGTGGCAGAGGCCTGACGTCACCCTCTGACAATTTCTCAAAAGGTAACTTTCGGTCGTGGATGCCCGATCGATATGATGTGGGCCGTCGGATGGGAAGGCCCAGATCCGACGGTCGACGGATCGATAAGATGCGCGGGTAATATTTGACTGCGGGGAAGGATAAAATATAATTTTTTCTGAAATTCGCGCCTGGCGGAACTTTGGAAAAGTGGGTTTTTCGGGTTTTTTCAGCGTTACGGGTTAAGTGGGTTTTTCCAAAAGTTCATTTGCAAAGTGGGTTTAAGGCTATAAATCCGAGCAAATCTCGGATTAATCCCTAGGATTAATTCTTTGGCGCTCTTTGGGTTGCGCGTAAATGTTTCAGCGCTGGAAGACCTTCAAAGTCATACATAGAGCTATAATGCTCGGGGAAGGGGATACATAGATTTTTTGGGTTTTTGCCAAGTTTTACATAGTAATAGGGGGAATAGGGGGTATAAGGAGTTACATAATGATAGGTTAGTAGTTAATATGGATGAAGAAGGGGGTGGATGAGGGAGGTAGAATACAAAGTCCTTTATATGAAATTAACTTAGTTTTGGGGAAGTAGATCAAAATGAAAATAATTTTGCACAAGAAATGTGGCTATTAAAGAAACTAGAACTAACAAAATACTTTGATTTTCTATGAGCACATGGGTGGCATAGGGATGTAAGTTATGAATGTGATAGGGGGTGATTTGGAAGTTAGACATGCTCCATTAGGCTTCTGCAAGACTGCTGCAAATAGGCCATTTGTACTGGCACCATGTTTTTACCTTTGCTTTAGGCCAATGCAATGCCATGAACCAAACTTTCTGCAACCCCATCTACCTACCCACTCTATTGCCTAACATTTTTTGTTACTCCAAGGAGGGTGCACTTAGATTTTCAAACCCTTTTGTGCCTTTTCCTTTCCTTTGGCTTTCTTTTGATTTTCTATCTAAAGCTACCCTTATTGCTTCCAAGGTCCCAGATTAAACAGTTGGGAACCTTCTTTCACTACCTATCTACTTTACCTGCCAAGATTGAGCTGTTTGGACAGGTTTCTCTCTCTAATCTATAACAAAAATTGAAACATGGCATGACCCAGCTTAGGCTGTTGGATCACCCATCCAGAAGTAGGGCAGCATCAATCAAAACAAGTATACTTCCTCCACAAGAATATGAGATCTTTTCATCACCAAAGTAGATCATATTGGCACTTCCCTTGCCAATCATGAAAAATGAAACCTATTGGTATAGGTATCTAACAGTGGCTCCACTTGGGGATGGTTTTTCCTTTGAAAGACCAAGAACAGCAGGTCAGAATGCCTTGGCCATTGACTTCTCCTACCAAAACTTGAAACCTTTCTCCTTGTACTTCAAAACTGGAGGCTGTCACCTCTGTAGCACTTCTGGAATGTCAAGCTTTTGCCTGCTTATTTGCAGTAATCTTTTGAACTGAACTATTTGTATGCTGAAAGAAAATATATACAACTGATTATGTACAGGAGAAAAAGACCCTGCTATATGCATGGAAAATAGTCAAAATAATGCTTCAACATCCTGCCATTGACAGGACCTTCATTTAAGTCAGTTTCATCTAGATTTTTTAGGA
>APFE030175332.1:0-18625 GCA_000404065.3 Pinus taeda
AGCTACAAAATCGATCAATTTAAGAGTATCTCATCAAGTGGAAGAACTTACCCACTGAATATTCCATATAGAAGGACAAGAATTTTATACATAAGCATCAAGAACTACTCAAGCATTGAGGACAACACTTTTTGAAGGAGAGGGGCATGTTAGGTCCTTGTACTACTAGTGTAACCCCTTATTGTTATTAGTGCAGCCCCCTTATTATCTTGTTGTGCCCATGTAGTTCCATATTGTTATTAATGTGCCCCATAGAAACCCACTATTGTTATTATTGTGTCCTTACAGTATTATTGTTATGTCGGCATTGATTATATTATGACCCCTTATACTCCTATATATAGAAAGGAGGTCTTGTCATTTGTATCATCCAAGAATTGTTCATTTGTGTAATGTAAATGAGGCTGGCCCCTCGAAGAGGCTGGATTCTAAGGCGTTGATCTATCTTTTCTATCTTTTTGTGAGTTGGTTTCATAACAAACTCAAGGACCCTACCTCCATCTCAAAGAAAGAAGGATTTTACACATTTAAAGCATTTTAGGAAGCCTCCATATTCTACATCATTATTCAAAGGAAGCAAGAAGAGAAATTCATCATCATCAAAGGAATCAAATTGATCTCCCTCATATTGAAGAAAAGAGCACGTCTCAAGCATATTTGAAGGAAGAGGAACATCTCTCCTCATATTGAAGAAGAAACATTTCTATTTTGGAAAGGTAGATCATCCCTCCTTTTGATGCAAGGGCTACATTCTCCTACTCCTTCATATTTTTTGATCCTCTGTTGCTGCCACCAAGGTTACTCTTGACTAGAGAAAGTTGAATTTCCTCCTACGTGAAATCTACCCACAATCGATCCCAACCTGGTAGCTGATCTCATCCAGTAATGCTTTGGATGAAAGTGGACCACTCCTTGGTGAAAACATTGATGGCTACACACACAAGTTCAAATTATTGTGGCGTCTCTCCTACTGTGGCAAGCTCATTGTAGATATCCTGAATCTTGGTAAGGTATGGAGAAACTCCTTCTCCCTTTTGCATCTTTGTGGTCCTCAACTTCTCCTTCAAGAACATCTTCCGATTCTTGGAAGGATTTTGGTATAGTGTTGCAAGAGCATCCCACATTTCTTTGGTCATATTCTTGGCTACTAAGTGTGAGACTACATGATCCCGAACTCCATCAAGGATCAACCGCTTCACCTTGTCCATCTCCTTATTGTAGTTATCTAGTTATTGAGGATCTATAGGTACAACTATGACTTGTTCTGTTTACGTATTCAGACTAAACTCATCCAACAGAAAATCCATCCTGGCCTTCCAGATTCAATATATGGATTCACCATCTAACCTGTCTTGATCATGAAGCCTTGTTGAGGCTATTTTCAGTAAAAATATACAACTGGGAAATAAATAGGAATCTCCTCCTCTCCTACTTGACTACTTTCTCTACAATTCACACTCCATTCTAGAATGCATAGCCTTGCCTACTGGTTCTACCTCTACAATTAGAAATTTCAGATTTCCTTCAAAACTAAAACTTGAAACCCTATGAGAAAAATTCCCCCCTGTGTGCAATTGCTCTTCTACCGACATTGATTCTGCATCTGTAAAACTGCTGCAAAATTAACTGTGCCCATATCAAGAATATTCTCAACGAATTCCCTGTTCTGCTTTACTAGAACTTCTTCCTGGCTTCACCACTGCCTACTGGAAATTCTTCTAAACAAATTGAACTCTTCTTGCCACTTTCAACTGGAAAAACAAACCTCTATCCAATAATTTGACCTGCTTGGCCAAATTCTACACAAACCCTAAAGAAATTATACTGCTGCTCCCTATGAATTGTGAATTTATCCATGTTCATCTCCGAGCCTTTGATATATCAAACATGCTCTGATACCATGTGAAAATTTTAATCTATTATAGTAACTGGAATTTTTTATTCTAATTGGTTAAAAATTAAGTGCAGTTTATTTACTACAAAAAATAACAAATAAAATTACAACTGCAATTTTCACCATAAAAACACTGTAGAAAATAAAAATGTTGGAACAGAGAAATATAGAGTACACACACAAAATATGACACAATTATTTTTGGACAATTTCCCTTAGAAAAACCCAATGTCGGAAAACTAGTGAAACGGATGAGGGTTTTATTATTATAGTAGCAGCAAAATTTTGAGTACAATATAGATGCCAAAATTGGAAATCCACAGCAAGATAATCTGGCCAAAATTATTAGTGAGACAATTTGTCTCACCTGACACTAATCTCAGCTCTGAAACTAGCTCAAACTAGCTTCTCTTTCTACTACTGTGTGAGCCTTTATGCATGCCAATTCATGTTGCCTTCAAAACTGATTTGATGCTATCGCTCTGCCCAATCCAACCACTAGATGTGTCTCTCTTTTCCCCCTAGAATTTCTCTGAGCCACTAGCACCTAAATCAACATTTGTTGCAGCGAAATCAAACTCTCTTATGAAGCCCCTTGTGAAGAACCTGCACAACCTCACTGAGGGATAACTTGACCTCCTTTTGCTAACTATTCAGAACTAGAAATCTCCTCTAGATTTTCTATCTTTTCTCCCTCTTACTCCCACGTCCCTTCTAGCTCGAACTCTTATTCCCTACTCCTACTAGATAACTCGATTTTCCAAGGAACTTTCTCTACTAGTGTATTTAGCTCCAACCTTATTGACCTCGTCTTATAATATCCCTTTGGATCTCCAGTGACCATGATTAAATCCTCATCAATGCCTATGATATTTTTTGAGTTGATCTAAGTGAGTTTCTAGTGAAATATCACCTTTCTTAATTAATTCTTATTAATTAATCATATTCCATAAGTTAGATTTGGGAAAAAATAATTATTGATTAATTAACTTAATTAAGTCATCTCTAGGTGTTTTCTCCTGAAACGTTTTCTAGGTTCTTGATTTTTTTGTTGGGTTGTGTTATATTCTTTCCACGTAGTTAACAGGGGGTTTGAGTGGTACCTGTAACCCTACTTTATGGGGTCCGGGCAGCGCCCTAGAAAATTTTGATTTTGGACCCTATGTTAGGTTGGGTGGACCCACCTATGGTTTTGTGCATGATTTTTGTACATGTTTTTTGGACACGATGGTTTTTCGGTCCATGGTATTGGACGCGATGGTTTCCGGTCCATGGTATTAGATGCAATGGTTTTCAGTCCATGGTATTGGATGCTTCGGCATGTATAAATATGTATTGTAACATTGAAAGGAACATAATGAAAAATCAAGCTGGTAGTCTCGGTTTTGGGATCCAGTGGGAAAATCTTTATGTATATGTGTTTTATGTGTTATGCTCTCACATTGTTTATTTTTCTATGTTTTAGAATTCGTATGCAAGTAATTTCTATACGGGGTTAAAACCTACATTTTTTGTGTTTCTAAGCCTCTCTGATCAAATTCAAGACTAGAACACCTGCTCAATGCTACAAAAATCAACACCACCCCAATCTAAATCTATATAGCCCAATAACTATATTTCATTACCAAAATATCTTATACATTGATGTATAGTCCCACAAATATATCTCAAAATATGTTTAGCTATTATCCAATGCTCATGCCTTTGCTCCATCTAGAATTTACTAAGAAAATTTATTGCAAAACATATGTCAGGATGGGTGTTCATAAGGCACACTAAGGATCCAATCAACTGTCAGTAACATGTTCGATCAACAAGGCCTGTATATGGAACTCCTTACCTTCTTCAAATTAGTGATCATTGGAGGTTTCATCAGTTTAATGTCCATCATACCAAAATTCCGCAAAATATTGATCACATATTTCCCTTGACCAATATAGATCTCACTAGGTTTCTCCCATACTTATAATCCCAAATAGTAATGCATTACCCCAAGGTCCTTCATATCAAATTCGACTGCTAAATACTTCTTGCATTCTTGAATATGACACTTGAAACCTATAATTAGTAAGTCATGCACATAGAGTATTATGATCACATGTTCATTCTTTACCCCTTTAATGTAGAGATTAGGATTTGCAAAACTTTTGACAAAACCAAGTCTCAGTAGATATGCATCCATCCTCGTATACCAAGTTATAAGTGCTTTCATTAAGCCATATAGAGCCTTCTTCAATCTACAAATGTGTGTTTTTTTATCATGAACTTCAAATACCTGAGGCCGCTCAATGTAAACTTCTTCATCAATTAGTCCATTCAAAAAAGATATTTTAACATCCATTTGATGAATGCTCCATCCCATAGTAGCAACCAGAGATATTAGTGATCTAATCTTTATATACCTAGTTGTTGGAGGAAATTTTTCTTCATAATTGATTCCCTATTTTTGAGAAAAATATCTTGCCACAAACCTTGCCTTATACTTGTCAATTATTCCATCAACTACATGTTTGATATTGTATACCCATTTTGAAGTGACAACACATTTTTCTCTAAGTCTAGCACCAATTTCCCAAACAACGTTCTTCATTATAGACTGGTACTCTTCTTGCATTGTATTCTTCTATTCTTGATATTCGGCTTCCTTCTAATAGGCGATAGGTTTTTATTTAATAATTTTACTTATGTAAGTTTTATATCTTGAATATATCTTAGGCTTCTTGCCCTCTCTGAAAGTTTCCTTTGCTACATTTCCTTTGGATTCTTGTAGAGTTGTCCTTGTTGAGAAATGTAACTAGTTTCTTCTTCATAATTGTTGTACTCATTTCAATATGTATCCTACGTAACAAACAAGAAAAGAAGAAAGAAATTTATTATTATTAAACTATGGGTTTCATGCTCATTATTGATGGTCTTCTAGGTAAAATCATGTTCTTCGTGCTTCTAGGGTTTTTTAGGTCTTAGGATTTATTGTCATGAGTTAATGGAGCCAACATCATGTTTATAATACTCTTCTGGAAAATTTGTAATTGTCAAAATAATTATTTTTGAGTGTAGAAAGTCCTAGAATATCAAAGAGTACAAGTCGGCCCTGGGATCATCAAGTTTACCTAAAGGAGGAAACTCGACCCATTGAGAAGGCTATATAAAGGAGAAGTTGGACTTCACTTGAGACACACTCACCCATAAGTTCATTCTTTAATATAGAGTTTTATATATAGCTTGTAAAGGTAGAAAAGATTAGGGAAAAGATCTAATAGAAGCTGGGAGGATGAAATTTCTTGTTTCTTGGTCTCTATCTCTCTTGTATGTGTGAAATTCTAAGGTTTATGGGTTGCAAAAATAGGCCAAATTTGCATGTTCGAGTTGCATTAGGACGAAGTGCAAAATATCACAGATGGATGGAAGAGGGAAAGCCCTTATCTTGACCTTGTTGACCTAGGGAGAGTTGTCTTGCTTTAAGTAGGTCTCAGAAATAGGCTATATTATGGTTTCCAAGAAGCTGCAAGGATGAAGTTGTTGGGTCAAAATTGTAGGTCGAGTAGTAGTGTTGTAGTTGGAAGGTCGAAGTTGAAGGGTCCATCAGTTTGGTGTAGAATCAAGGAAGGACTTGAGAAAGGGCAAGCTTGGTACTGGGAGAAGGGCTTGGTATAGGGATTGGGCCTTTGTATCTCATATGAAGTAGATTCTAAGAAGATAAGAGTTTTTGGGTTTTCCTCTTGGAGGGGTTTTCCTTGGATGAGAGTCTATAGTTGTGTCCTCCTTTTGTTACTGTTATTGTTTGATTAAAGATCTAACTAAAGAATGAAAAATAATATAACTAAAAATTTACAAGCACTATCAAGTTTAAGGAAAATAAGATATAACAATTATCACTTTACATTCTCTAACATGGAATAAGAGCTAAGGTGAACAAGAAAGGTAGCTAGAAGGACACCAGAAAGAATTATTGATCAAAATATATTAAGCTCTCAAATTCTAAAAGAAGAAGACTACAGGGAAAATTGACTCTTGAAGGGATATAGTTAAATACTCATTGGTAGAAGACCCTTCTAATCTAGGGTTTCTACATTTAAGAAGATCAAAACAACATCAATCTAGCAAGGAGGGCATTGATCTCGTAAGAAGTAAGTCTATTTGAAAGGAATTAGTATTGGAAGTTATTGGTGGAGGAATCCTAGTGAACATCTTTCAATAACATAATCAAGAACTCCCCAAAGGTATTATCAAGAAGGTTGGAGACATCCTAATCTCAAGTAAGTAAAATATTAATACACTATGTCTAAATCTTCAATTCATAGGGGTTCTTTCTGCAAGGAGATAAATAAGCTCGTTGTAGCTTCAAACTATCTAGCATGGAAGAAAAGAATTGACTTGATTATCACTGAACAAGAAGTAATGGGATATGTTACTGGATAAATTATTGAACCTGAGAAAGATAAGACACAAAAACTATGAAAGTACAAGAAAGGGGAAGTAATAAATCAAAGGATCATGGTTAAATAAATTAAGGATTGTATTGTTCCATCTGTTGAAAATCTAAAGACTTCCAAGGCCATGTATGACAAGCTAATGAATTTATATTTGGTAACTATAACATATCAAAATATGTCATTAAGGAACACATTGTACAAAATTAATAAATCAAAGGATGAGGATGTAGCATCCTTCCTCATGAGAGTCTCTCAAATAAGAGACCACTTGTAAGGACTCAGGGAACCTATTACTAATTGAAAAGTAACTATCTGTGTACTAAATGCATTGCCACCAGAATGGAGCATCTTTTCAAAAAAAATTACTCGAAGAAGGATTCAACTCACTTTGAAGAGTTGTGGGTGTAGTGCATATTGGAAGAATCAAGGATCAAGGTCAAGGATGATATTGGGTCTGATGAAAAATATCAAGCCTTTCTAGCCCGAGGCATGAACTTGAAGGAAGGAAAGTTTGGTAAGTCCTAGAAGAAATACATGTCCAAAGTGAATATTTTGGATGCAATGAATTTGGACACTTTAAGAGGGATTTTCCAAACAATTAGAACAATATGATAAAGGAAAGGAGTGAAAGTCATGTAGCTAAAGCCATATGAGAACCTTAGAAGAAGGAAAAAGTGGAAGAAGTGAAGAATCTTTACTACTAAAGAATATTCACTAGCTATCAGGTTCTCTGAGAAGATTAATATTTCTTTCAGAATAACATGTTTTTCATATCATCATACAAAGAAGCATATGATAGTAACATGTCTAAAATTTACATGATTGTATTACTATGTAGAGATCATCTAGATAGATGGATAGATAGACAATTTTGTATATTGATCATTTAGGCATTATTTAACATTATGTTAGAGCTATTCATCATTCTTAGGAGGATCATCGTGGTCCTAAAAGAACCATCATTATGGAAGGTTCTTGGGAAAAATCACTAGCACAAGGTTAGTATGCATTCCATGTAACATAGAGTCAATAATGGTAAAGGGATGAAAGAATGCAATGACTTAGGATGCAAGCTCTTTTTGAGATATATGAATAGCTAAAATATTGGATGAAAGCATAAGAATTCATGTTGGATATAAAACATTGGATAAGATTCTCATGTGTAGAATCTTGAAAGTTGGACATAAAATATGCTTAAGTATATGGATATGTGATTCTTAGGATTTAACTTACTTAAGGATGTATAAAATATTTAATACTTTCTCTAGAATATGTAAGATAATGATTAACATCCAAGTATGATCTCCAAAGAATTTTTTTTAACTTGGTAATCAAGTTCGATCCTTGAACACTCATATGCATGAAGGAATATTCATATGGAGATGGATCATGAGGATGTTGATATAATGATAAGGTACGTTTATTATAATTATTGTTTGGCTATCAAGTTAATGTATTGTTTTGCTGCCTAGAAGGATGTTGCATGAATTCATGATGATAGCTGAGGTAAGTTCAAATGTATGGATGAAAATGGATAAAGGATATTGAGGGAAAGTTTAATATCTAGTACCTAACAATTGTAAATTCAAGATATGGATATCTTGGGATTAAAAAGCAGAAGTACAGGAAGATAGCCTGGAGGTCAAAAGGAATGTCACTTTCAAAGTAGAATCTATGATCAACTTGAAGTTTTGGAAGGCTCAATGTAATCCCTTCATACCAAATAAGAAAGTGATGATAAATAAGATTGAGCTGGAACATGTCATAAGATGAAAGAGAGAAGGTGGTTCCATGATACCTCAGAAAGAAGCAAAATCGATGCAAGAGATATGAAGAAATGAGGGATACAGACAAATATCAAGAGCTGGTAGATGATACTATGAAGAAGACAAGCTATGAGGCTTGTGGTTTTGTCTTCCCAAATAGAACGAAAGTCAAGATATCCTCTAATTTTGAGAGGGAATAAAGGAGTCTCCTTGTATAGGAGTAATATTTTATTCTCAAGAATAAGGATGTCCTCTCTAGTTGAGAGGGAGTGATGTTGGACATGACATGTGCATTCTCCTCTTTAGACTATTAAGAGAGAATGGTAGTATTGGATAAGCATTTGTGGTTTCCTTGAGGATATAACATCCAAGAAAGGAAATGGATTGACACTCTCTGAGGATGTGAGAAGTATCCAAGAGAAAAATGGTTTAAGAGGACCGATATTATTTGAGGACTCAAGATTATAGATCCAAGACAAGAATAGTCCTAAAAGGACATACCTTGTAGACATCTAGATGGGGTATGTACCTTGTATAAGTAGTGTGGTATCACATGTAAAGGATCCCAACATAATGTTATTGAGTAAAGAATAGCTTATCCAGTTAGGCCTCAAAGACATTGCTAGTCATGAAGATGATTCTTACAGTGTGGCTTATCAATCTAACTCTTCTTGTGAGAACTCTTCAGTTTGAGATATGATGTTGCACTAGTCATACAATTATGAATACCTACCTAGTTAAGAGGGAGTGTCAAGAAATGTAACTAGACTCAACCTTCATAATTGTTGTACTCATTTCAATATGTATCTTATGTTAAAAAAAAGAAAATAAGAAAGAAAGTTATTATTAATAAAGCATGGGTTTCATGCTCATTATTGATGGTCTTCTAGGTAAAATCATGTTCTTCATGCCTCTAGGGTTGTTTAGATCTTAGGATTTATTATCATGCGTTAATGGAGTCAACATCATGTTTATAGGACCCTTATAGGAAATTTGTAATTGTAAAAATAAATATTTAAGTCTAGAAAGTCTTGGAATCATCAAGACTAAAATTCTGCCCTTAGATCATCAATTTGGCCTAAAGGAGGGAATTTGACCTCTTGAGAAAGCTATATAAAGGAGCAATTTGACTTCATTTGAGACACACTCACTCACAAGTTCGATTTATAAGAAAGAGTTTGATATATAGTGGGAAAGGAAGAAAAAATGAGAGCGAAGATCTAGAAGAAGTTGGGAGGACAAAATTCTTTGTTTTTTGGGTTCTATATCTCTCACACATGCGAAATTATAGGGTTTCTAGGCTGCAGAAATAGTTTGAAGTTACAAGATTGAGTTTTAGTAGGATAAAGTGCATAATTTGATAGTAGGAAGATGGAAAGCCCTTATGTTTACTTTAGGAGAGCTTTATTCTCTAAGTAGTTCTTATAAAGATGCTATACTAGGGTTTCCAAGAAATTGCAAGGACGAAGTTGCTAGGTCAAAGTTGCAGGTTGAGTAGCACTGTTGTAGCTAGAAGGTCGAAGTTGCTAGGTGTAGGAGTTTGGTGTAGAATCAAGGAAGGACTTGAGAAAGGGCTGAATTGGTACTGGGAAAAGGACTTGGTATAGGGATTGGGTCTTTGTATCTTATCAGAAGCAAATTCTAAGAATAAAATAGTTTCTAGGTTTTCCCTTAGAGGGGTTTTTCCCTGGCTGATAGCCTATATCCGTGTCCTCTTTTTGTTACTGCTATTTTTCTTGATATTGTTTTATGAAATATCTAACTAAAGAAGGAAAAAGAAGATAACTAAAGATTCACAAGCACTATAAAGGTTAAGGAAAATAAGATATAATAGCTACCTCTTTACATTTTTTAATAGTTCTTAACCAAGATAACCTCTTTCAAGTTTTTGGACTACTGACTTGTTGTATAGGTTCACTTGGTCCTTGAAATTTTTCACGATTAGTTGTAGGTCCTTAATTATTTCCATGCCCTGAGATATATTCAAATATGGGTTATTCTTCCTAATAAGAACCTGTAGGGATTTCTTTTGGATTCTTGTATGCAACATTCTCATCAAATATGGAATCTCTTCTTACTTAAATACAACAATCTTCCTTAATGTAGACTCTATAAGATATTGATGAAGTGTTATATTCAACAAAGTGTTGAATTTCCACCACACATGATAATATGGGTTTGGTCTTAGAATTTGTTGATAGTGCTAGATATCGCCAACATAAAGGGGGTCTCCATGATGTGAAGTCCCAATTAGACCTCACATCATTTGGAGTAGGAGCCCCAATCGGAGTACCAAACCAACCACCATAACTTAAGGTTTGCCTTGGATGAAATGAATAACATAAGAGATTACACACATATTCTTTGAGATCCATAAGTAAGTTGACACTGTGAAACACCAATCGCAAAGTGTAAAAGGAAACCTTCATGAGAGGGGAGACAAAATTGAGTATCTAGAAGGAAAGCAATAGTACTACCCTAAGAGAGGCATACGAGAGAAAGGAAAGATTCGTTGATTAACCTACAAAATTAGTTCACAAGATAACAAAAAATCTTGAAAGAAAGTACAACACACATTCAAAAAGAAGCACCAAAGCCACCAAAATAGTTTAATTTCTTTAGTATATAAGAATGTCAACATATACCATCAACATCCAAAGAATAGTCTTAAAATATTAATGATACATGCATGAAAGTGTTGGCTCAATGAGCTTAAATTATTATAAAAGATCCAAGTACACAGTTACAAGCGGAAAAAGCCAAGGTGAGCTCTCCAAAGTCTATGGCTCCCAAAATCCTTTTGCTTGAGTTATGAGGTTGCTTTTATAACAAGAGGAATGACCTTTCATATCCCCATGAGTCTTTGAACTACCCTCATGACTCTTGGACTTCTCAGTGACCTTTGAACTTCTATTTGACTATTTTTTCCACAAGTGACTTTACATACTCAAAATATGACTCTTGGAATTCCACACATTTAAATTTTGTCATTTTCTTGAAAATACATCATTACATTCCACATGATGATGTGGCACGAAACATTGAATCATATGGAATTATGATGACACTTGTACAAGTCACAACTCGACAATGATGAATGGAACTTCATGATGATGTGGAAACAGAAAGCCACACGCTTTGCTACTTTGTCTTCAATCTTAATGAAATATATGCTTTGTTCTACAACTTCACTCTCCAAAGGGTCATGGAGAAACATTAGGACCTTCTGAGTCATCATGAAATGTCTTCAATCTATCTTGGTTCAATATCTCTCCATGTCTTCATGATGGTTCTTTGTGCTTCTTTGTTCCTTGTCGTTGACATCTTCCTTGAGCATCATATTGCCTTGTTAAGGAGGTACACCTAGCAATGAAGTTCACTCATGATAAGGCGAAATTAGTATTTAAATCACATATCCTATCCCTACTGTGATCATGGAGGAAGCTACTTGTGATAGACCTATGAAAAAATGGACTTGATGAGGATCAAATAGCTGAGCTCAACAATGGCTGAGGAAGGCACCATTATTCATTAAAATTGTTCCATGCACTATGATAAGGGGCTCTTCAAGGTCTACCACAGTAGGAAAGTTCAAGGAACAATGTGATGAGTGCCTACTGACTTAAATTGTGCCATGTGCTAGGCTCAAGGGAAAAGGAGACAGTGAGAGTGTAGTTGAGCTTCACAGTGACTAAGGGGGGCTCTAAATGTGGACTAAAAGTGTGCCATGCACTCTGAAAGAGATAGAGAGACTTCTTGGGTATAGGGCACAGTCACAAGAGACAAGGAAGGACACATTGTTTCTTAAGAGTGCATAGTGCACCAGCGAGGCTTAGTGAGGGTACAAGGCATAGTGACTTTGGACAATGATGCCCGACTATTTCTTGAGAGTGCGTCATGTTCTCTAGAAGGGAAAATGCCTCCTTTTTTCCTATAAGTGCACTCATAAGGTCCTTGTTTACCTCAAGTGTTCCCAGAAGGTCCTTGTTTTCCTGGAGTGCGCTTTGAAAGTCCTTGTTTTCCCGAAGTGCACTATGAAAGGCCTTGTTTTCCCAAAGTGTGCTCTGAAAGGGTGTTGGTGGAATTATATGTATTCTAATTCCAACATTTAATTATCGAATCCGGGATCGTAAGACTTATAGATGCAAGCATAGGAAATGCAGGATTAGAGCCCATTCTATCCTATGCTAACAAATGACATTAGAAAGAACTAATTATTAAGGATTATCAGGTTTTGAACCACAATCATTCATTAACAATGTTCATGTGGTTTTATATATGTAGCTTATTAGGTCTTAAGACTTCAATGGTTTTAATCCTATACTAATTAATACCCATTAAACATACAACATAAAAGTAAATTGCAGAAAAGTAAATGCCAAAAACTATAAGAAAAAGGGTGTGAGTCAAGTAAAGAAAACAAGGCATTAAACTACAAGAAATGAATTAAAAAACTATAAAAAAATAAATGCTAAGCAGACTTAGAGATGTGTTATAGGTTCTTATTCGTTGTAGGAATATTTAATCAAGTAGTTGCAAAGATTCAATCAATTAAAGAATCCTAAACTACAAATTACATATTTTTTAATACCATGTTCTAGTACAAAACCTAGTACCGGATTAAGTACAGAAACGCTGAAATTCGAAATTCTAAATATGTACTAAATTAAGTATGAAAATTATGAATATTAAAATGTGTTGAGAAACCAATTTAAATTTGTTTGACTCTTAAGCCTGAGAATAGAGCAATAGATTTAATACTATGTGAAATACAAATCTAATGAAAATTTGAAAAGAAACATCAAATAAAATATGAAATATTATGTTGAAAATAAGATCTTAATCATGCACAAAGAAGAATAAATGGAATGGAATTCACTTTTTAAACCTAAAGAGAAGTACTACAAACAAAATTTTGAGTTTTATCTAACATAAATTCATTGCAAAAGAAAACTAAATTGCTAGATGTAAGACTAATCTACAAAACACACGAGGCATAGCAACACTTACCCACACTGAGGGGCCCTTCCCAGGAGGTTAGTGATTCTAAGAAAATTTCAGATCAAGCTAAGAAGATGTACCACATTTCAACAACCATCAATTCTTTATTCACATCAAAAACTGTGTTACAAATCAACTCTCTAAATCTCTCCAAAAAATAATCATTGATCTCTTTTATTACAATGAACAACCTCCTTTCTTCTACTCTTTGAGGCTTTATTTATGCATAAAATACATTGAAGAAGGATAAGATCCAATCCCCTAAACTCATAAAACAAATTTACGACTTTAGAGGAAAATCTTAGAACTCTGGTTTTTGTGTAATTTTATACAAATTGGTGTTAAATAATCAACCATATCTTCTTGACCATGATGTATTTTTGGGGAAATATTTTTATGGAGCCTAAATTTTTATATTTTAAAACAAAACCACTCTTGTAATTTCTTGATTCAATTCCATGGCTTTGAAAATCGTGCATGAAGTTGATTGTTTAGATAGTTTTGCAAATCTCGGTTTTGCAGAAATTTTGTACAAAATTGCTTCAAAGAACTTGTTGTAACTCTCAAACCTTGTTGAACTTTTGGAAATGGTTTGTGATACAAGTAAATTGTTATGTTTTTCAAAAACTCATTTTCTGGATTCTTGATATTCGCCACCGTATGCACATAAATTGAGGCAGAACATG
Organism: Pinus taeda; assembly: GCA_000404065.3. Taxonomy (NCBI): domain Eukaryota; kingdom Viridiplantae; phylum Streptophyta; class Pinopsida; order Pinales; family Pinaceae; genus Pinus; species Pinus taeda. The sequence goes on from APFE030175332.1 coordinate 13,781, forward strand.
ACAGTTTCAAAATGGTTACTTTTTTTTTATTGTAGCTTAAATCATGTGCTAGGATACCACATGTGTGAGATGAGTATATTCCAAGGCTTGTACCAGCATATAGGCCCATGTGGCACCTAATTTACCATGCTAGAGAAAATAAAAAAATATTTTATAATTTTGATTTTTTTCCCTCCATTCGTGCAAGTGCAAAATTAAGTACTGAACTGTTGAACTAATATAGAGATAGAGAATTTCATAGTGGAACATGATCCTTGACCACATAACCATATTATTAAACCATCATTTTTATAAAACCATATTAAAAATTCATTTAATCATTAAAAATACAAGAAATCATTAATAATGAACCACAAGGTAAAATGAATGCATTTGGTGAAAATTGGTAATATAATAGTTACGAAATATGTTGTAAGGGTAAAAATATGGCTTGTAAATGAAATGTTTGGATAGCCAATACGATAACATATCTATGATGCAACATCCCCCCATGCCTAAGACTTTGCATGCCCTCATGCAAACAAAATATGGACTAGGAAGGAATGATGGATGATATAAGGTGACAATGAAGATAATGGATAAATAAATATGGACTTGGAAACTAGAATATGCATTAATGGATTTGGAAATCATGGTTTAAGAAAGGTGAAGAAATAGGAAGTGGTTAATCATCAAGATTCCTTAAATTTTAATGAGCTAAAGAGCCTTTAAACATGTTTTACCTCAAGTGTACCTTTCAGATTTTGATTTGTACTACATGATGCAATGGAAGTTGTATGGAGTTGAAGATGAAACAAAGTAAGACTGAGAGTCTAGAATGGTTTGGAAGAGCCAGATTTGATGAGTGCCAATTTTATATGCTGAAGGAATTTGAAGAGAATGAAATGAAGATGCTGAAAAGATCCCAACAACCACTCCCCCATGCTTGAGGTTTGGCATGTCCTCATGCAAACAAGGTGAGGTATTTAAGAAGAGAGGAGGGTTGCTGAGATGGCTCTAGTAAAAAAAGGGACCTGAAAAACAAAAAAATGAAACTAATGAGATGAATAATTCATCTTAGATTTATTAAAATACTATTAAACTAATGCCAAGCATAAAAGAAATTTCAAGTCACTCATTACATATGATTTCATCAATCTTTAACAATTTTATGCTAAAGAAAAAGAAACCTTTTATAAATTTAAGGGGCTCTCCTTCTTTGTAGGTAGGAGGCTTTTTATGATCACAACGAATGATGAACCTGTTAGACTCCGTCTCATGTCAGAGATTGATTCTTCTTCAAAACCCTGTTTTGAAGAAGAAATCATTAATGTGTGGTTTTAGATTCCAGCTCTTCAATTGGCAGCGACTTCAAGCTCCTACCTCTGTAAAAGCACAAAGAAAACAAAGCATACATCAGACTCTACTGTTGATGAATTTGGTCAAGTTTCATCTTCATATGGTTTCAACTATCATGGCATAGAGGTTCTCTACAGTGGCACCCTTGATTCAGATCTTGATCAAATATTCATAGCCTCATATACCCTTGTATGAGAAAAGTTACATGCATCGTGATGTGGTCACTCATGTTGCAGTCTCAGCAACAGACTTCTTTATAACAGGCAGCTCTGATGGTCATTTGAAATTTTGGAAAAAGAAGCCATCAGGCATTGAATTTGTGAAGCATTTCCGATCTCATCTTGATCCTATTGAAGGCTTAGCTATTAGTGCAGAGGGTTTACTTTGTTGCACAATTTCTAATGACCGGGCTGCGAAGATTTATGACGTGGTCAACTATGATATGATGGTAATGATCCGATTGCCTTTTATTCCGGGCACTTTAGAATGGGTATTCAAACAAGGAGGTGTTAAACCAAAGCTTGAAATCAGTGATCGGAATTCGCCTGATGCCCATATTTATGATGCGCGTGCTGATAGCAGTGAGCCTATAGTTTCAAATAAGATTCACAGTGGTCCAGTAACAGTTATGAAATACAACCATGCTTTTGACATGGTTATCTTTGCAGATGCTAGAGGGCTGATTGAGAACTGGTCTCCCGCAACACTGAAGTTTCCAGATAAAGGAGTAGAATTCAAGTTCAAGACAGAGACAAGCCTTTATGACTTGGCAAAGTCCAAGACAACCATTTCTGCACTAGAGGTTAGTCCTGATGGTAAACAGTTTGTGACTACATCACCTGATCGACGCATTCGAGTATTTTGGTTTCTTAAAGGGAAATTAAGACGGACATATGATGAGTCTCTTGAGGTTGCACAAGACCTACCGAGAAGTGATGCTCCATTGTATCGCTTGGATGCAATAGATTTTGGACGACGAATGGCTGTGGAGAAGGAAATAGAGAAACTCTACCATATGCTTTTAGACTTTAGGGCTGAGCTTGCGCAGAGGGAATCTACAGCTCCATATGCAGTTTACAGTGAAGAGACACTTCAAAAGTTGGCAAAGATTCGACCTTCTACCAAGGCTAGGCTAGGAAACATTGATGGTGTTAATCAGCACCTCATCACAATGCATGGTGTTCAGACTCTTGAAACAATAAAAAGCTTCTCAGAAAGTTTGGGGCTTCGTCTGGATGGAGAGTTTGCAGTACACACAAACATTTCAAGGACATCTGCTATGAACATAGAATGTAAAGTTAGCCCTGCAAAGATGGAAGCTTGGAAGATGTAGCAGGATAATGGCCTTTCCATGTCCGAGATTGCTAACTTACCTGAGAGACCTGTTCCAATCAAAGAATCCACAGTGTTGGACTATATTCTTGAAGTTGCAAGGGTGGGATTTGAAGTGAATTGAGACACCTGTCGTGACATTTTGGGGAGGACCTCCTTTGCAGCCAAACCTACTTGCAACACCAACACAATTGCGCTGGAATCCTTTCAACATACGAAAACAAATTTCATTGATGGATTGTTCACTATAAGTCGAGCTGGTATGTTTCTCGTCTATGTTATTCAAGGTTGACCAAAGAGGTTGGGTTCCACTTGTGATTGTTGTTGTGTCTCTTATTATCATGTATACCTAGTATTATGGTACAGGGAAAAAATATGAATTTGAAATAGAGACCAAGGTTTCAATGGCATGGATTCTGGGTTTAGGTCCTGGCCTTGGTTTGGTTCGAGTTCCGGGGATTGGCCTTCTGTATACAGAACTTGTGAATGGAGTTCCTCGCATATTCTCACATTTCATTACTCATCTTCCTGCTATACATTCTATTGTTGTATTTGTCTGTGTAAAGCATCTACCAGTTAATACAGTTCCGCAAGCCAAGCGTTTTCTTGTTAGGCGCATTGGGCCCAAGGACTTTCACATGTTCAGAGGATTATAGCTTATGTGAAGAGTCTCAACAGGCACCTACTTTAGACACAGAAAATGCGAATCTGATGTCTTTAGGCATGGTCTCAGTAGAATCATCACAGAATTTAATTGTCTCCAAAGCATCTCCACAACAATCAGGTGTGGTGCATATTCTGGGTAATACTGTAGTAAGCGCAAGAAGGGAATCTAGCTTGCTGAAGAAAATTGCCATAGATTATATCTACGCTTTCCTTCAGAGGATATGCATGGAAAATAATGTCATTTTTAAAGTTCCTCATGAGAGCCTCCTAAATGTAAGCCAAGTTTTTTTATGTTTAAGAAAAAAAAATAATAACACTTTTATGCCTCCAAATCTTGGAACATTGTTAGCAATGTGCACAGATGATGAGTTTCAGTAATGGGGAGCCTGCGACAGACAGGGTTTGTTCCATGATTTCCGCCAAAGATTGTTGGGATTCTTTGGAGATTTTGTGGGATTGCAGGCGATGTGGCTCTTAGAAGGTGGATTGTGGGCTATCGAATGCAACCAAACCATGCAAATCTCTCTCAGTACAGTTGTCACCATGAGTTGAAAGGACAGGATTTTAGCTTAAAGTTGTTTTATTAAAATGGCAAATGCAACGTGGCTAACCAAACTAAAGTTAGGATTATCTATTACAGCCAGAGAATGCGATTTGATTTCAATCCTGGTCCTATGGAGATCTGCGCTCCAGCAGTTATTCCATGTGTCAGCCATCATAAGAATTCAAGAGACACGCATTTGCCAATTTCAATTCTCAGTCATGATTTCATGAGATCTTTGCTCGAGATTTTGTCTCCTAAATAAACCAAATCAACAGCAGATTTAGGGGAACGCTGTTCTATTTGTAGGATGGATGAAACGCTCTTTCCCATTTTTGTAAAGTTAAAACAACACCCCTGTTTTGGGGGTCGATCTGTTGTTGTTTGTTTTAGTTGATTTAATGCATTTAAAAATCATAGAGGAAAGAATTCCGAAAGCAGGTGGCAGTCTATGACAAATGGCAGCTTAAAGATTCCTATTTTAAAACAGTTTTGACCAGCCACCTTCACAACTCGACACATTGTGCAATCTGATCCAGATTGGGTTTATTTTTTTGGAATATTAATTAGTTTTAATTCCTAGAGGTTAGTTTTCTGTTCCTAGAAGCTAGTAATAGCTGGAGCATGTAATTTGTATTAAAGAAGACTTTGTATTTTGAAAAAGAGAGTTAGTCAGAGGAGAGTTTTTTCTGAGTGCTGAGAGCTAGAGAGAAACTGAGCTTTATTGTACAGTCTATGACAGAGGGATTTTTAATGAAAATTTCACAGCTCTGATTTCGGAGATTCATGTGGTATGTTAATTTAGCATAAGTTTTCCCTTTGTCTCATATGTAAACTATTATGTTTCATTCACCTCATGATCATTTCTAATTGAGCAAATGAAGTGTTTAGGTAGAATTCATAGTATTATATGCTCTGCCTATAAGTTTGTTCAATTCAATGTTTTCTTCTGTTTGACAAGGATTCAA
>APFE030175334.1:7968-51748 GCA_000404065.3 Pinus taeda
CAAATACAGATTGCCCCTGAAGATCAGGACAAAACTACTTTTACTTGTCCTTGGGGAACATTTGCCTACCGAGTTTTACCTTTTGGCTTATGCAATGCCCCTACCATATTCCAAAGGGCTACCCTTAGCATTTTTGCAGACCTAATAAATGAAGGACTGGAAGTATATATGGACGACTTTACTCCATACAGATATGAGTTTGATCCAGCACTGGATACACTAGAAAAAGTCCTACAACGTTGCATTGCTACCAGGCTTTGTTTAAGCCATGAAAAATGTTATATGATGATGACGGAAGGACTTATTTTAGGACACTATATTTCAGCAGCTGGCATTCAGGTAGATCCAACCAAAATCAAAATACTTTTTCTTATCCCTACTCCTACTACTCAAACAAAGGTAGGTAGCTTTCTTGGATTCTCTGGTTACTACAGAAGGTTTATAGAACATTATTCACGTATTGTTGCACCCTTGTATGCACTAACTGGTAACGTTGATTTTCTTTGGACAGAGAAATGTGAACGTGCCTTCAAGGATCTAAAGAAGCTCGTATCTACAACCCCAGTCCTTCGAGGACCAAATTTGGATTTGCCATTCCAGATATCATCTGATGCCTCAGACACAGCCATTGGAGTGGTTCTTGGACAGGAGGAGGATAGAAAACCAAATGCAATTTATTACATTAGTAAAAATCTATCCCATGCTGAATTAAACTATACTGTCACTGGAAAAGAATTTCTAGCTGTTATACATGTTGTCAAAAAATTCAGACATTACATTACTGGATATCCTGTTATCTTGTACATAGATCATTCTGCTATAAAATATTTAGCAAACAAGCCTATCACAAATGGCAAAATAACTAGATGGCTGATTTTATTGCAAGAATTTGATATTACAATCAAGGATCGACCTGGGAAAGAAAACCCGGTAGCTGATTTCCTCTCAAGAATGCCAAAGCTAGTTGATGCAGCAGCAGTTGAAGATCAATTTCCAGATAAGCATCTCTTTGTTGTTGCTATTCAAACACCCTGGTATGCTGACGTTGCCAATTACCTAGCAGTAGGTAAGTTACCAAAGCATCTAACCCCTAATGAGCGAAAATAGATTGTTCAGTGAAGTACTAGATTTTCCTAGATTGGGGGCTATTTGTTTCACACAGGGGCAGACATGCAAATCAGGAGATGCGTTCAACAGGATGAAATTTTTGACATATTGAAACCCTGCCATGACCAACCATGTGGTGGAAATTTCGTTGATCGCAGGACTGCACATAAAGTATTACAAACAGGGTATTATTGGCCCACAATTTTCAAAGATGCAAAGAAATTTGTCCAAGCATGTGACAGTTGCCAGAGAGCAGGACGCCCTAGTCAATCGGATGAGATGCCTTTGAAACCACAGCTAGTCATCGAACCATTTGAGCGATGGGCTCTTGATTTCGTGGGACCAATCAACCCACCATCAAACCAGAAAACATATATTTTGGTGGCAACAGAATACGTCACCAAGTGGGTTGAAGCAAAGGCATTGCCAAGAGCCACAGAAGAATATGTTATACAGTTCCTGTTCCATCTATTTGTACGGTATGGCCTTCCAAGAGAGATAATTACAGATGGTGGATCACAGTTTGCTGGGAACAGAATAGCTGCAACACTCAACAACTATCATGTCCAGCATAAAATTACTACTCCATATCACCCAAAGGAAAATGGGCAAGTAGAAAGCAGCAATAAAATAATAGAAACAATTTTAACAAAAACCATTGCATCACATAGACGTGATTACACTGCCAGATTACCTGAAGCACTGTGGGCTTATAGAACAACATGGAGAAGCACCACTAGTTACTTGCCTTATCAGCCAATGTTTGGAAAACAACCTATTTTTCCTATAGAATTCAAAATCCAGACATTACGAACAACACAAGAAGTTGGTTTAGACCTAACCGAGGCACAGACTAATCGACTACAACAAATCAATGAGCTGGATGAAATTAGGCTCTCTGCACTTCAACACACTGCCCTGATACAACAGAAGAGAGCTAAATGGCATGATGCTCTCATTAAAAATAAAGTCTTCCACGGAGGAGATTGGGCTCTTTTGTACGACTCCAGATTTCAGGACTTCCCCAGGAAACTCCAGACTCATTCGTTGGGACCATATGAAATCTAGAAAGTACATGACAACGGTACCCTTACTCTGATTACTATTGATGGTTCTGGATATGCCTTTAAGGCAAATGGCCATTGAGTCTGTCTCTATCGCGAACCACTTACTCAGGAGTCCTTCTGCCAATAGTTACGCCAAGATTCAGATATGGAGATCTTAGGGGAGGAAGACAAGTCTTCCTCACCTGTAATTCACTAAGAAATTTACTTTTCTTTACAATCTGTACATAACTTCTTGAATTACTTTTGTACATATCTTTGAAACAAGTTTTGCTACCTCTGTTGTTCCTTTTCCAAAAGGAACATCATTTGTGTGTTTTTGTTGTTCCTTTTCCAAAAGAACAACACATTTGTTTTTTGTTGTTCCTTTTCCAAAGGAACAACACTTTTTAACGTTTGTTGTTCCTTTTCCAAAGGAACAACATGTGTGTGTTTTTGTTGTTCCTTTTCCAAAGGAACAACACTTTTGCTTTCTGCTGTTCATTTTCCAAGGGAACGACATTTGTGTGTTTTTGTTGTTCCTTTTCCAAAGGAACAACACGTTTTCTTTCTGTTGTTCCTTTTCCAAAGGAACAACACTTTTTTATTTTTGTTGTTCCTTTTCCAAGCGAACGACATTTGTGTGTTTTAGTTGTTCCTTTTCCAAAGGAACAACATGTTTTCTTTTTGTTGTTCCTTTTCCAAAGGAACAACACTTTTTGATTTTTGTTGTTCCTTTTCCAAAGGAACGACATTTGTGTGTTTTTTTTGTTCCTTTTCCAAAGGAACAACACTTTTTCTTTCTGCTGTTCCTTTTCCAAGGGAATGGCATTTGTGTGTTTTTGTTGTTCCTTTTCCAAAGGAACAGCACATTTGCTTTCTGTTGTTCCTTTTCCAAAGGAACAACACTTTTTGATTTTTGTTGTTCCTTTTCCAAAGGAGCAGCATTTGTGTGTTTTTGCTGTTCCTTTTCCAAAGGAACAACACTTTTTCTTTCTACTGTTCTTTTTCCAAAGGAACATCACTTTTACTTTCTGTTGCTCCTTTTCCAAAGAAACATCATTTGTGTGCTTTTGTTGTTCCTTTTCCAAAGGAACAACACTTTTTCTCTCTGTTGTTCCTTTTCCAAAGGAACGACATTTGTGTGTTTTTGTTGTTCTTTTTCCAAAGGAACAGCACTTTTGCTTTCTGTTGTTCCTTTTCCAAAGGAACAACACTTTTGCTTTCGGCTGTTCCTTTTTCAAAGGAACAGCACTTTTTGATATTTCTTGTTCCTTTTCCAAAGGAACAATGTTTTTTTTTTTTTTTTTTTTTTTTTTTTTTTTTTTCAAAGGAATGGTATTGATATGTCTTGCTGTTCCTTTTTCCAAAGGGACAGCATTTGTGAACTATTGTTGTTCCCTTCCTCAAAAGGAACACCACTTATATGATTCTGCTCTCCTTGTGAAACAACTTGTTCCTTTTGCTATTCTAAATTGAGGATGCTTATTCCTAATGTTCTTTCAAGTCTTTTTGAATACGGCTATGCACTTATGTAATGGGAACAAAAACACAGCATACAGAAATTAGTCAAACATAAATCGCTATCTTTATAAGAAACTACCCTGAATTGGTGAGAGGACACAAGGAAATACATGCTTATTCATCATCTTTTGATGTCATTCTCTTCTAATTCTATTCTGATTAGTTATCTGTATCATGATGGTCCCTTTTTAATCATCTTTAATTATCATTCAGCAATAAGAGAAAAGGATCTATACCTTCCTATTGGGATATTAAGACTCCTTCCACCATTCCTACTCTTAAGGAGTGTTGAACCACCCTTTTTGTATAAACAGGAAAGGCACTTTATGAAAAACAAGAAAAAAGGAAGCAGAACATGGTTTCTAAATTGTCAAATTGCAGGATAGGAAGTCTCATTACGAGCTGGCCTACCATGATCATCAGGACAGAAGCGAAGTGGCATTCCCACTATGGCCACCACACCTGGGAAATGGTCCAAAAGGTATATCAAACAAACAACCCTTGGAACAGGAGGTCTCATCACGAGCCGGCCTACCCACTATTCGCTCCTTCCTCGTGAATGGCATTATGACTAACTGGTCACCAAGCCAGCATAATGACCTACATTTTGACATTGCACAACGTTTCCTGGCATAAACAAAGGATTATGGTTCCAGGGGTGAAACAAACAACTCTGCCAAGGTTATGGACACCTGTCGGCAGTAGAGCACTATTAATGGTATTGAAGTCACATTTTTACACCAATAGGTAAGTGGATTGCATCCTTTTGTTTCTTATGCTGTGGTAATCAATTATATGATATTATCCAACCATATAACGCATGACTATATATTATCACCAATCATTATAGAACCAGTGACAATGACCGCATGAGACTCTCTATTTACGACAAATGTCTTATCCCCGAACTTCCATCAAATCACCCTAGTATCTTACGTATTCAAGCGACGTAACTTAATACCTCGATTTCAGTAATAGGCTGTTTTTGTAAGCATGGCATATTGCCATACACTGTTCCTTAAAGACCTTGCTACAGGACAGGTGTTTCTCCTTTATTTGACAGTTGGGACAAACTATCACATTGCGGGGGGGAGGTTAACCTCATCATTCCCCAGAGCACATGTCAGCCCATCGATTGAGAGATTGTATACTCGGGCATAGCACGGATCAACGGTATTATCTTTTTCTATTTTTTTGTTTTCTTCTGCATGAGTTGTTGTTCAAAGCCATTTCCACTGCATACGCCGTAGCATTAGAGTTTGAATGAGTGTTATGCCATCAGCTTCTCTGCGTTTCAACAAATAGCAGCCGTTCCTTTGAGAATTTGCAGCAAAACTATGGGAGGAAGGTCAGTTCATAGAGAACCACAAGTGCTAACTGTTTCGGCTGTAGCCCAGAAAATCCTGGAAAGAGCAGGATGGCTGACCTATCTTAACCGCCTGAAGGAGTCCAATGAAATAGTAGCGATTGAATTTTTACAAAATTTGCAAGAAGACTACTCCACCGTAAGAGGAAGACAAATAGCAGTCACCAATGACATAATAGCAGAAGTCTCGGGACTGCCAGCCACTGGACCGGTATGGACGATAAAGAAGGAAAGGTTGCAGAATATTTTAGAAATATTTCAGGACGAGGGATAGAGCCTAACAATTCGAGGGAAGGGGGTGCTGCTAGCAACACTAGGAGAGTCGTGGGTATAATTAGCAAAGATCATCGAAAGCTATATCACCTATGAAGGCAGAAAAGACATGGTAAGACCACGACATCTTAAACTCCTAGTTATTCTAAAACAAAAATGCTCTGTAAATTTACCTGCATTGTTGAATTCATTACTTCATGACATTGCACGAAGCATGAAAAGACCACAGCACGTAGAGTCCGTCGTCAGCCACCACGGATTAATTCAGTTGATAGTTAACCATAGTCTCACCCAGCAGTAGAGCAGCTAGGAAGAACTAATTACCATCGTCAATGGAGGGTTGGCCACACCCGAACGTCCGAAAAAATGAAAACAAGTCACTAGCACACCCCAACGTCCAGAAAAACGGAAGCAAGTCACTTGCACACCGGAGCAACCTGAAAAACATAAGAAATCTGAAAAAAGGAAACATGTCACCAGCACACTCGAACAACCAGAAAACGCAGAAAATCGGCCCAGATCGCATGGCTACGAGGGGGGCTGGAGAGGCCCCAGAAAGGCACTAGCCATACAGTAGAGATCAAAGAGGAGCAAACCCCAAGCGAGGACAAGGAAAAAAAAGTACAGGATGAGAAAGCAGAGTAGTCTGCAAAGGCAGAAGAAGAAGAAGAAGAAGAAGAGGAGGCAGAACAATCTACAAAAGAAGAAGAAGAAGAGGAGGTAGAACAATCTGCAGAAGAAGAAGAAGAAGATGAGGCAGAGCAATCTGCAGAAGAAGAAGAAAAAAAAGATGAGCAATCTGAAGATGAAGGAGACGAGGGAAAAGAAGCCAAGCAGTCTGAGTAGAAGGAATGGAATAGCAGGAAGGTAGCCCATTACAAGACCCACTAGGGGAAGATGAATTGGCCAAATTTTTGGCCAATATGGGCAAATATGGCCAACCTCTGAGTCCATCGGACCTCCATGCCGGAGAGAAACCCCAGGAGAAAGATGCACCCGAGGAATCACATGTAGAAGAGGTGGAAGTAGAAAATTTGTCCGTTCATGATGAGAAGATGTCAGAAAATGCTGAGCAGGAACAGCCCATTCCTAATCAGAAGGCACCAGAAGAAAGTCTAGAGAAAATAAGGGCAGAAGAAGAATTAGCCCAGGAAATAACAGAGCCAATTAAGGTTCTTGCCCCGGAACAACCACCCTAGGAAGAAAATCAGGAAGTTATCCGCAGTCCAAATTGCAATAAGCAACATGTTGTTCCTTCTGAAGAAATGACAGAAATAAGGGAATTATGAAAGGAACAACAAAGATTATTGAACATAATAGTCTAGCTTCACCAGCAGATTAGGATTCTAAAGGCGAGGCAAAGGCTAAAAGGGACTTCAGGAAGAAAAAGTCTGACCACAGCAGTAAAATCCCTTAAGGGCAAGAGGCGGAGGACCAGAATCCATCCTACTGCTCAAAACCCTGACAAAAGCCAAGCTGATGTTCCAAATGAAGCTGAAAAGTAGACTGTTGTTCCAATTGAAAAGGAACAGCAATGGGCTAGTGTTTGTGTTAAAATAGAAAAGGATGATAAGATAGTTCAGACGGAGGCACCACCTTTGGGAGTAATAAGGGTTCTAAACTCGAAGCAGCGCAATAAGAAAGTTCAGTTAAAGCTCCTGTCCTCCACGACTACATGGAAAAAGGATCCAAAAATGATAACCGTTCAGAAAGGTTTGAAGCAGGACCAGTAAGAAGCAGAAAAGCTTAGGGAGCAAACGGTCCCCCGAGAAAAATTTTAAGAACTACAGTAGCAGCTAAGGAAAGTCAACTTATCTAAAAGCCAAGCCTTCGAGGGATGGCGGAAGGAACAAGAGAAAGCAGCAAAGGTAACTCGTAGATTAGATGTAGTTATCAGACAAATGGATACCTTTTCTTCTCTATACAATGACGTCCTAGCATGTAGAGCCCCTACCAAGAACTATGCCCTCTTTTTAATGGAAAGTTATTTACAATTGAAAATAAAGGCTGTTAAAGCAGGTGCTCCCATACAAATTAACACCATAGATGATTTCATAAACTGCTGTAAACATTACGAGGTAAAAGTGCAGAGATTATTGTGTGAATTTTACTTGCATAACCTTGTACTAGAACAAGAGACCGAACTGAACCCTAGCCCTTTTGTTGGGGACATTCAATTGCAAGCATTTATCTCATTTGCAGTCAATCAAATTAAATGGCTCAAAGCCTAAAACGCTTTTCAAAGACAAGAAAACGGATTAGATCTATGGGTAAGAGTTGAGCCTAGGGACCCAACACAGTTATGGAGGAGACATAGAAATGTCATGAAGGCTCCAGGAGTCATTGAAGCATTAGAACCAAAGCATGAGGCAATCATTCGGCAGGGACTTGAATACTTTTCCTCTATTAAAGACCCTGCCATTGATGCATCTAAATTTCGATATCGAATATCTAATCTGAATATCCAGCTCAGAGAACCATTTAAGTATGATAACTTTAAACTTGCTGCCAACCGTTTTCCCCTCTATGGTGAAATTGTTTTGAGGGCAGGGCCATCCTGGTTGGGATATAGGTTGTGGAGTCCAATCATTTGGCATCCTGCACCCAGATACCAAGCCCTATATGAGATGCATGAGGGTCAAACATTCCATTTCTTTGATCATTTAGTTTCACATCATGGCTGTAGGCCCTCACACGAGATTCCATCTCTAGCCTACTCACTCACTGCCTTGCATGTCAACTACAATGTTTTCATGAGGCCATGAAAAAGGGTAAGCCGAGGGGTGTGTGGAGTATCAAAGAAGGTATGTTTTGATGGTTATTTCAGTATCTTTTCATTAGGACTTATAAGCCTTTTTGCATTAGGAACGTAGGAAATAATAAAGAATTATAACGAAACATGTGAGATTAATAGAGAACGCTGATAATTGTCATTTCCATGTACAGGAGGGAGGAAAAATGGAAAGTGGTAATCCTAAAGGAAAAGACAAAGATGAATTAACTGCTATCTCTTCAATGGGAGACTGCATTCAAACCAGATCAAAACGGACCAACCCAGGAAAGGAAGCGGAGATACCAGCTCGACGCAGAAAAGAGAAGAAGTAACTCAGGATTAATGATTCTACGAATCCCTCAAGATCCTTGATCATGAGGGATCGTTGTTTTATCTATTTCTGCATCTATATATCTCCATCATCATCCTTATATAAGGGATAGCATTTTTGGCTAGAGGAGGATGCCTTTATGTAATTTCTTTTAAAAAGATCAAGACTATGATCATTATCTCTTGTTAAGACTTGAGTTATTATAATTTTACTTCATGCATTAATACAGACTTAGTTATTCTTTTATCTTTGAGCCTGGATCAACCTTAAGCAGTGTACCCCTGGAGGCTAAGGGCCCGTCCCTGGAGGACAATAGCTCTTGTACCATTACACGTGGTTTCTGTGTGGTTTGCTTATCGATGTGATCTGGTAATCTGCTGTGTTTTATAAAGTTTATGTTACATGCTCTGTTATGTTTAACCCATTTAATGCTCCTGCAAACAAAAGTGTCGCTGCATCATGTTACCATTCCTTTAAGTGTTGGTATAATATGGTTAATCTCTGCAGGACACTATTGTTACATTACAGAGTTTTATGCGATTGTGCCTTAGCATTACAACATTTATCTTGGAAGTTCTGATTTTATATGATTATTGAATCCTTGAATATTATTGTTTTCGTCTTGAGATGCAATCGTATGCTTTTACTTAGAGCAATAATGGAGTCAGATTAAGAACGTTGTGTTTATATGGTTTTCAGTGTTGTTCCATCTTAGATCCGTAGGTAATGTTGTTCCATAGTGTGTGTACATCTTTAAGAACGAAGGATTGATGTTTGCATTGGTGTGATTGAATAGATTCATAGCTTGTTGAACTTAGTTACTTCTCATTTTTGAATTGTTGTTCCATTTCTGAATTGTTGTTCCATTTCTGAATTGCTGTTCCATTTCTGAATTGTTGTTCCATTTCTGAATTGTTGTTCCATTTCAAGGTTGTTGTTCTATTTCATTGTTATTTTCTTTACTTGTCGTTTCATTTCTTATTTGTTAAAGGACGATCTCAGGCTGTAGTGAGCATCGGCATCTGCTACCTGGCTCCCAGACCCCCGATCTGTTCTCATCAGTTTCTAAAGGGATGGGTTATTGCTATCGAACCCTTGACTGATGCGTTGTTCTATTTCATTGTTGTTTTCTTTACCTGCCATTTCATTTCTTATTTGTTAAGGACGATCTCAGGCTGTAGTGAGCATCGACATCTGCTACCTGGCTCCCAGACCCCCGATCTGTTCTCATCAGTTTCTAAAGGGATGTGTTATTGCTAGCCAACCCTTGACTTATGCATTGCTTCGTATCCAAATGTGTGATTTAGCCCTTTGAAGTAGTTAAGTTGTATACTGTTGAAAATAATACTGAGAGGGGGGGTGAATCAGTATTATCAAGGTAATTATTCCTTTTTCAAAACAACTTATATACGCTACTTCAGTTTAATTAACCTGCGTATATACACAATTATGCAGAAGGAAACGCGCGTATACAAAGCAAGCCTTTACTTTACTTAATCTTTCTGATAATGATTGTTAATTTGTGATGCAGAATCAAATGACAGTAAACAGAGACAGTAAAATAGAGTAGAGAAATAGTCGCACACAAGAACACAAGATATAAGGTGGAAACCCAATGTGGGTGAAAACCACCTGTTGCAATTCGTCTCTATCTTCTTTTCAATTAGAAACTTCTTTTACAATATATTGGTGCAGTCTTTTTACTAGTATGCAAGCTGCAACCTGCAGAATGCTACAACCCTCTTTCGTTTTCCAAACTCTCTTGGAAGGGAGCTACAACCCCCTTAGCTCTTGCACTAGCCAAGATACTAGTATGTAGGTGCTGGCCTACAGAAGGCTATAACCTTCTCTTTCTTCCAAGGACCACGTTTCATCAATTTTTAGACTGGATCCATGAACATCAAACAATCATCAATTCTTCATCATCCAAACTCCTTTTCACGAACCAGATCTGAAATCAAGTAGATACTTCTCTGCCAACTGTACCCAAAACACAGTACCAGAAACCACACAACAGAACCCCAAACACAGTAGCAATGAGCAGAAACAGCCAGATCACAACTTAAAGCATATACGCAATTTCAACAGTCTGCAACTTGCGTGCATACGCATCTGCGTATGGAACAACCTGCGTATACGCGCCTTCACTTCACCTAAACTGCGTGTATACGCGCCTTTGCTTCACTGAACTTGTGTACAGATCTATAAAGGACAACACACTCTTCCAGCTATTCAATCACTAATTAACCCAGATTTTCAGACTTACAGATCAAGCAAGCGCCACATCTAGCAGATCAAAATCATACAAAGATTCTATCATTTAGGCTTAAATATTATGACCCATGAATAGACCTTATCCTTCCTTTTGCGCTAAGGTTCCTCCTTCCTTCAGATCCAGATCTGTATCACCACCCAATATACCAGCTCTAGCACTTTTTCAGATCTTCAATAATAATTCAGATGATCTATTTGTCACAAGATATCCTTCCTCTTTTATATTATTAGGCCTCCCCAATACCATGGTCCAAAACCATAACATTTCAATACCATGAACCCAAAACTAGGGATGAACACATCTGACGAGACGCCATGGTCCAAAACATAGGTTCAAGTTCCAAGATCTAACTGCCATGGACCAAAAGAATGATCCCCAACATATACGCACTTTTGTAATGTGTAACCCACATGTATACGCGCCTTCGCCTAGATGAACTTGCGTATATGTCTTTTTCTACTTTCTGAGTACTTGAACTGAGATCTGATGCCAAAGAAGGTTTCCATCAAGGACAACACCTGTGCCATAGCTCCAAACCTGTGCCGTAATGCCAACCATTGCCATAGCTCCAAACCTGTGTCGTTTCATTTCTTATTTGTTAAAGGACGATCTCAGGCTGTAGTGAGCATCGACATCTGCTACCTAGCTCCCAGACCCTCGATCTGTTCTCATCAGTTTCTAAAGGGATGGGTTATTGCTACCGAACCCTTGACTGATGCGTTGTTCTATTTCATTGTTGTTTTTTTTACCTGTCGTTTCATTTCTTATTTGTTAAGGACGATCTCAGGCTATAGTGAGCATCGGCATCTGCTACCTGGCTCCCAGACCCCCGATCTGTTCTCATTAGTTTCTAAAGGGATGGGTTATTGCTATCGAACCCTTGACTGATGCATTGCTTCGTATCCAAATGTGTGATTTAGCCCTTTGAAGTAGTTAAGTTGTATACACGCATTAATTTACTTTTGTAGTTTTAAAACAACTGTACTACGAGCATTACTCTGACAAATGCTAAGCCTCAGACTGAGTCGCTCTTTGAAATAGCAAAACGTTCCCGGATTGACATATTAATGTGAGGTAAGTAGAGGTGAAAGAGACCCTTTTTATAGCTCTACAATCGGGTGGTTAAAGGTCAGCATCGGAGGCTGCCCAATATGAGCGTCGACCATTAGATCAAAAGGGGTTGGATCGCACGGTGATTGGGGCGATGATTTGATATGAGGTTTAATGGAGGGGCCCGACGTGGTTTTTAATGTGGCGGGATTTAATTAATGAAGGATTATTGAGGTTTAATTACGTCGAGAGTAATTTCATTGGGGGGACAGATTATTAACTAATCATTGATTGATTAATTAATCTCTTTCATTTTGGCGGTTGGTCATGGTTATTAATTAGTCGTTGATCAACTTAATTAATCCCATTAATCAATTTATTAATAAGTTTATGTTTCAAATTTTGGGGCGGGATATTAACATATGGGTTTTTAATAAAAATATACGATAAAGTGGTATTTTTTGGGATTTAATAAATAAAGTTAAAAGTTAATATGAAATGAAGGTGAAAAAAAGAAGCACGCTAAGTATAATGTGGGTTGAATTTTATTTACTTTTCACATCAAACATTATAACTTAGGCCAAATGTGCATTTGTGGGTTTTTTGTGAAAAAGGGGTTTTGTGTAGGGTTAATTACTTCCCTAGGTAAATGATGATTTCACATCTTAAGAAAAGGGGTTTTTTTAGGGGAAAATGAATGAATTGAAGGGGGTGAATTTTTATGAGGGGATTTTAGTACTTATAACCTATAAGTTATTGGGTCGAGGGTCTGGTCCCTCCAAAAGTCAGAGAAATTCTTTTAGCCCCTTTAACTTAAGGTTTTAGGTACTTTTTACTTTGCTTGTGGGAAATTAGTAAAATAAAGGGTGAAGTGAATGGGGAAATTAATCACTTCACTTTGTTTAAATTCTCAATTATCATCCACACTCTTAGCAACTTGATGATGAAAGTAAATGATACGACTTTATCTAATCAATCACCATAATTCTGCAACCATTCAATTATTTACCCACCTACTCATCCTACCATTTTTTCTACTCTTTATTAGGGTACACTTAAGCTGGAAAACCCTTATCAAAACTTTTATTTTTCTTTTACAATAAAAATCTATCTAAATCTATCCTTATTACATCTAAGGGCTCAGATTAAACTATTGAGCTCCTTTTATTTACTCTACCTAATCTAATTATCTGCCAAGGTTAAACAGTTTGGTCAGATTTTCATTCTCTACCTATAAACATGAAATTCAAACAACGGAATAACAAAGATTAAACTATTTGATTACCATGGATTGTGGCATGAATAACAAGTTGCACACAATCATTATTATGTACAAAAGTAAATAGTAGTGGCATTTTGACTTGCACACTTTCTTGGTCTTTTCCTTTTTCTTGGGGTTCATTTTTCATCTTTTTTTACCTTTTTCATTCTTTTTGTCCTTTGATTTTTCTTTTAGGACATACCCTCTTTACATTTTTTTTTTTTTGGAATATGGAAAACATTTGGAGAAAGCAAAGGTATGTAGAAATTACAGTTTTGACCTCATCCATTCAAAAATTATGACACCAATTGGTATAGGAACATAACACCAAGGTTGACCAGGAAAATATCCATACCTATATACCCTAATCCTCCCCAGAATGTTGTAACCTTAATGGTGCATGGGTTGTATCCAATGGCTAGTCCCCATTATCATCCCACAGCATCAAGGGAGTAAAAAATCCAACCAGTTTTAGGGATGATAAGATTCTAATGATAAGGTCAACATCTCCTAGGGTTTCTTGCAGCATGATGATATCCACAAGCTTGGCTTCAAATAACCTACATAGTGCTAAATTTTTGGAGACACTAGCCATACCTCTGCAATTGAATGAGAGTCATTTCATGGTGGAACCCTCCCAGGGGTGTTCAATGCTCTAAGAACCCCTTCTAGAGTGGATTCTTTGCCAGTGGCAACTTCTGCCCCGACTTTTTGTATGGCTTTTGAGATATTGGAATTTCGGCCACGAGATGCTTGAACAATCGGATCAGGTAGAGTGGGACCTAGCCCTGTATAGGAGGGAGTAAGGCACACAGGGAGGGATCGAGAGCATAATTTGTATGAGTGAGACAGTTCCAATCGATCCGAGGAGGATGGGAGGGGGGAAGAAGGGGGAGGCAGGATAGATGGAGCGATGGTGGAAATGATGGGAGGGGGTGAGGTAAGAGTGCATGGTATGGAAGGAGCAATATTCCTAATAGATGCAGAATCAAGTGATGCACTGCAAGAAAGAGATACAAGTGAGATAGGGAGAGAGTAAAGAGGAGTACCCGCTTTTCTTGTGACCTCAATAGCAGCAGCACGGGATCGCGTTGTTGGAGGTGATGGAGATTTGTGCACTCCTTCCTCTACCATGGAAGTACCGACCCATTCAGGTGCTTGGGGGACCAAAACAAGGGTGTGGACTGGGGTAGAGACTAATTTTCCCTTTGAGTTTAATGGATTACTCGAAGAATCAAATGATTTCTTGATTGATGGGCAATCCTTGAAGATGTGCCCCACCTTGTGACATCTCCTGCAATGAAATGGGATGCCTTCGTAGTCCAATATCTGAACCTGAGTGTAATGCCTCCATTTTAATGTAATGTTTTCCTCCAATCCCTCTTGCATATCCAAATGCACCAAGATGTGAGCCAAGGTTCGATCCTTGGTCTGAACATAGGACTTATCGAAATCAAGGAAGGTGCGTAACGTGTTCCCAATCATGACAAAAGCTTCTTCATACCAAAACTGAAGTGGGAGTCTAGGTAATCGAACCCAAATAGGTCCAACCCCTATCTCCTCCCTTTTTGGGTTAAACAATGGACTCCATTTCTTAAGGAGAACCAGCGCCATCTCTATATACCAGTATCTTGCAAGCACCAGATCTGTGTATTCCTCCTTTGTAAAATGCAAAGAAAACCACCCCTAGGAAGAATCTGGACCTCTGACAATTCTTTGAGGGTATTGCCCCAAATTCCCTTAACCCAGAGGGCCAGTCTCTCTGATGTGTAAGCCCTTCCCCGAACATGCCCAACCAAGATAGAGTTGGCCTTGTTCACAACTTAGCCCATCGATATATCCTCACCGAAGGAAATTGTGAAATCCTTTGTCGTTGCTTTCACACACTTCACTTTCCTTTTCCCAGTTTGCAGAGCTGATGAATGATCCTGTAATGGAACACTGGAATTACATCCCTCCTGATGAAACTGGGCTACTGATTTAACCCTAATCACAGGGGTTCCAAAACAACCTAAAGGTGGAATGGCAGGGATTGTCAGGTTGTGACTTTGAGGACCCCCAGGTGTCTAGTCCGAAGGTGGTAGAGGGCTAAACGGGTGTAGCTATTCACACAGAGGGCACAACTCGAATGGAGGAGAGGGCGATGTGACAACAGCAAGTAGGTGTAACATCCTAGGTGAGAGAAGAGGGCAATCCAGGGCAAGAGAATCAATGGATAGTGAGCCAAAATGCAGAGATGATGCGGTTTGGCTAGGGAGGGTGACCACCGGGGCGGAGCAGGAAGGAACAGAAGAGGATGGTGGATGCAAATAAGAAATTGATGAGTTAGGGTTAGGGTTTCTAAAAATGACCTGACCAAGAAACGGGTCCATAGAATAGTCCAACTCTTCATAATCCATGCTTTCTTCCATGATGAGGTAGGGAATTGACACCGTGTTCGCCAGGAATAGTTAATAGCGACGCAGGGAGACGGATGTCGTCGGTTTGATGGAAGGTTGTGGGGTTATGGGCAAGCTACAGAGAACTAGCGGATTACCCTAAACCCTCGCTAGGCAGGCAACATGGACGCTCCTCCATCCTTTCCTTCTTCAAATATTTTTTTTGTTACTATAGTGGCTACTCATGTGTTGAATCTTGATGAACTTGGTTTTAATACAGAATATAAATATTAACTACAATAGGAATAATGTAAGCAATCTAAATTTTAGAGGAATACCAATTATATGTTCTTTTCAATATAATATGTTCATATAGTTCAAGGATAAATATTGAACACTTGTAATAACTAGTTTATCTTTGAGGTTTCTGCAAGTCTCCTGTTTGTGTAGATTTTCTTCCAGATCCATCACATTCAATTTCTTTTTAGATCGATGTTTCAAACTAGCAACGGTGGTTCATCTTTAAGATGTGAGAGAATCAATTAATTCTCTCACATCCTGAAGATGAACCACCGTTGCTGGTTCGAAACGTCGATCTAAAAAGAAATTGAATGCGATGGATCTAGAAGAAAATCTACACATAACTAGTTTTGTTCGTTTATCCTCTTTCCTCATGTATTTGATAAAAATCAATCTATAGTATTATATTTCTATTCAATTTATTTTGATTGTTAAAATAATTATAATAAATACTATATATTTCTAGCACATTAATCTATTATTCATGAAGTGAGCCTCAATCAACTTAGTTTTTAACACAAAAATATAAATAATAAAAATAAATTATATTATTAATCTAATTCATAATTTAATTTTCTCTTGTCAACTATAAAGTGGTGTAAATTTCCTATAATAATATATAATGTATAAGAAATTTCTTATGAAATATATTAATCATGAGTTCAATCTCAATGAACATTGGTTTTAATACAAAATATAAATATTAATTATAATAGAAATAATGTAAGAATCTAACTTTTAGAGGAATATCAATTATATATTCTTTTCACTATAATATATTCAAACATTTCAGGGGTAAATATTGAACACTTTCAATAACTATGTTAGTCAACTTACCCTCTTTCCTCTTGTATTTGAAAAGTATCATTCTATACTACTCTATTGTTGTTCTTATTGATATTTGATTTTCGTTGTTGTTTTTGTTTTTATTTTGTTTTTGTTACGATGGTTCACAAACATTGAGTGGTTGTTACATCCACAGGAAAATCCAGGTATACCAACCCAAAGTGATATGCCTGTCAACCAAAATAGCTAGGCCTAACCCCAAGGGCGTCGAGGATATTTGACCTTGTGACCTCCCGATAGCTTAGGTACTTAGCAACAAGAACTCGAACAACTTAGCTATCCCTTGTGGATTCTTGATTTTCATTGTTAAAAATGATATTTTAATAATAAATATTGGACATTACTAATGTCACTGTCATTAAATAATTTTATAAGTAAAATATTTCTCGCACATTAATATATTATTAATGAAGTGAGGCACAATCAACTTAGCTTTTAACACAACAATATAAATAATATAAATAAATTATATTACTATTCCAATTCATCATTTTTTTTAATCTTGTTAACAATAAAGTGGTGTATATTTCTTATAATAATATATAATGATGATCGAAATGATGATAATGATTAACATCCATTAAGAGTGAATATGGTTTCCTTGAACTTTGTGGGGCACAAAGTGACTATTCATAATTCTTTAGTGTTTTATTTTTATGCTCGAAAAACATTAAGAGGAGAATTTCAATATCAACATAAATATGTTGAGTTAAAAGGGAAAGAAGGGTGGTAGTGTTACAAATATTTTAAAATTTAGATCCAATAAGAGTATAAGCTAGACAATCTAATATAACTTATTGCTTTTCATATTCAACCCTCTTAGTGTTACAAAGGTGATAGACACTTTCCTCCCATGCTTTTTTTGTAATTTACCAGTTACACTTTGTTTTAGTGTGATGATCATGAGAGATTATTCATATTTTAAAAATGTTTATTTTCTTCCTTGCACTACTCAAAAAAGCATCTAGATACATATAGTTTTTAAGATTTCAGTTGATCACATCCTTAATATAATATCTTAGTTTCTTTTAACATCTAGTCTTTATCACTCCACTATTTAATAATTATTAAATTTTGATGTGATAATATGTTTAATATTAATTTATGTATTCTACAAAATGATCTCCTCTTTTATTTGCCAATTATCTAGCCAAGGTTTCACTTCCTTATGCCAACCCCACTTGAGTTGATAGTGGTTTTGGCTAGAGTTATAAGAAAGTTTAGGAAACATCTTTTATTCCATGTTATTTAACCTCTTCTTATACATAAGATATTGATGTCATGCTTTGAATGGGAGAAATATATGCTTCAATGAAGAGGATAGTATATTATGGTGTATTACCTTAAATCTCAACATAAACAAAATAAGTTACTGTAACAATAACTCAAATTGTTATAAATTATAACTATTAGAAAAATTGATGTTATGCCATTTAATAGTTTTCTAGATCAGAGACTCTAAAATGGTGCAATCTCTAGGAACTACTATAATGAGTTAATCTAGATAAAATAGTTGCAACAATATAAAATATAACTAAAACTTAGGTCAATAATGGTATCAACTATTGATCATTATTAATGTCACTATGCAACTCTATATGTGATTTTCTTTTGCAATGTTGATTACTCATTATGTAATCTTTGATCAACTTAACTTTAAATTAATATAAAACAATAACTAATACTAATAGGCATACATTATATTGCTATATTTTCTATTTTATAATTTGTTTTATATTATTAAAAGAATAAATTTAAACATAATATGAGTCTTTATATAAAAAAAAAAAAAAAAAAAAAAATGTCGACTATAAAATGTTATAACCTCTTAATATAATTAAATATGATACTTAATCCAAACAAAAATACCAGTAGTGGCAGCTAAAATTAAAATTGTTACCATAAAAAACATATTATTAACATAATTCTATCACTAAATAAATTTTGTAGACACTTTAAAATTGTGGCAACCTTCTATTAGAATAGTAAGTCAACACATAGTGTGGTATTTACTATATCAATTTATAATCAAAATAGTTAAATACTAGCATATACAAATTATTCTTGTCATAAAATAATATTAATCAACTCTTTAATACAACCATAAATAATAATCTAACTATTTCCAATATTAATACGTCAAACATTTCCTTGTGCACTTAGTTTATATAATTATTTTATATAGTTTATCATGATAATTTCATCACAAAAGATGATGATATTTTTTATCAAAATTTGACAAGAATGAGAAGATCTTAAATATTCTCTCTGTTTCTGGGGATAGGCCTTGTAGAAGGTCTATAGGCCTCTACTTGATTATTAGTTTTTTTGTTCAAGTTCCCAAAAAAATTGTATTTCTAGTTGATCAACACAGTGAAAAATCAACCCCCTAGACCTTTGTAATTATTAAATAATTAAATTAATTAATTAATTGGTTAGTCATTTAATAATAATTAACACCAATTTATTATTATTTGTTACGACATGAAGACATGAAATATTTTCTTATGCAAGTTTATATAAATATGTGTTATATAGTTTATTATGATAATTTTATCACAAAAATAGTGAATATATCCATTCAAAGTAATGAATTAAGTGGTTTTTCAAATTCCTTATTTTCGAAGAACTCAATCTAGTTAAAGTAAAAAAATTATAGAGTGACTATATATAATTCCAATTTTAATGAAATATGTGTGGACTGCTGAGTATTGTTTTCATTGGCCATATTTAACTATCTTTCATTTTATTTTAGTTGTTGTCTAGTTAAAAATAGATCATCCTAAGTTTTCTTCAATTCACCTTTTGAAATTTGAAGCTCAGTCATCACCCTTGTCATCTTCTCTGGAAGGTCCTCTGGTTCACCTGAAACAACAACAATGAAAACATGGCTCTCAATGGATTTTGTACATGTTGCAAAATAAAAACCTCCTTATTTATATCAAATAGCTGCCATGTTAAGATTTCTTTCTTTTTCTCCACTTGAATCAATTCGACTAGTTGGGTCTGTTCTGTAGTAGGCATCTTCAATTTCTTTCTTAGTGATTGCACTTCATATTTTTTATTTTGTAATATTTGTTTCTTTCTAGATCCATGGTAGAAAGAAGTCTAGTTTGATAAGTTGGGATTGCTTGAGCCTCCAACTGAGTTTCCATCTTTCTCCTTATTCTATAATTATTTTCTTCAGCTTGTTGACAGTTTTTTTTGTTGTAAAAAATCTATCGTAGAGGGCGTTTCTTCTATGGACAATGTAGTCACATCAACTAAAATTGAGGAGGGATCAAGATCATCTGAATCTCCCAATTGCATTTGAAAACCTAGTTGTTTAGAAAGCCTTTAAATCAACTAAACTGGTATCTTTGTTTCTTTTTCTCCTTCATGGACTTTTTTTTCTTTTGTGATTGCAAACTTTCCATGTCAGTATCCATTTTCTCAAGTGCATATCTTTTCAAACTTCTCTCCTTTGGCATTGGACTTTCTACATCTATTTTTCATTTTTTTTCTTCAACTTTTTGATTAGCCATCTTTTCAAGCTCTCACTTGACTTAATGAATGTAAGGTGCACAAGTGATTTCCAATATTCTGTTAGAGACTACCTGATGGGGCTCATACCTCCATTTCTCCCCCTACTCAAAGCCCAACTCCATCATCCTTTTAACCCATGCTAGAGATTCTCTATTATTCACAATGAAAGGGCCAATAGTCCTAGGTAATTTGAAAAGAAAACCATTTCATGCTGGAACAAAGTGGACTTGGCCAAAATTCAATATTTTCCTTATGAATTACAATGAAAATATCCTCATAGGAAAAAAAGGTGGCAACTAGTATGGTTGCACTTATGCTTCATATAATCTTATTTATATGTAATCTTCAAAGATATACCAGTATCCAACTCTGGTATCTTTGATGAGATGTGATAAAATCCTTGCTTCTGGTAAAATTCTTGGAGGTGGTTATTTGTTCATGATTTTATAAACAATAGCCATAAAAGGTGATAAATAATAAGAAAAACCTTCATTATTCTCTTCCTTTCTGATAGTTTTAGTCCATTTGACTACAGAACTTCTTTGATTGTTTGAATCACATATACTCAAGCTCAGTTAACTAAATTCATTGGCATGCTTATACAAAAATAGATAGACAAGGAGAGAGGGTATCTAAAACAACCAACAATATGGAAATTTTGGAACTGAAAGATGACAAAGTTGACTAAATATGAGGGATTTCCAACATAGTATTTGGCTGCAACATTAAATTCAAGAACCCTAAGGTTTGTTCATTGACAACTCCTATATCATCTTGTCCCAATATAGACATAATTACACCAAGAATAGGTTATGCAGCTTCACAAAATAGGGCCACAAGATATTATGTTGTTGTTGGAGGGGTTTGAGAATTGGGAAACAAAATGAGTTAAAACAACTTTTCTTGGCTTTATTTAGGGATTATTCTACAAGTAAAAAGCAGAGAATCATCAGTAAAAGTTTTGGGATTTCCAACCACCGGAAAATTGAAAGCTTGACAGATTAATTATGGAGTAATTTCAAAGATACACTCCTAAAGAATACATAATAAAAAATCGTTGAGGAACAAGAGAAGCTATCAACTAGCTGACAAATTCGAGAAAATGGTAATTTTGTGGGACAATTATGTAACAATGGCTAGATTTGGCAACTTTAAAGGGTCATCAACGTCAAATGAATGATCAAGAAGATCTTGTCAAAATTCCATAAGGTTAAGAGGAAAACCTGGATCAAATATGTCACCCTCTCTATCCATTAAGGGTATATTAAATGTTGGTAGAGAGAGCGTAGGCTTCTTGGTCAATTTAGGGGTTTCATCCATGTTTATGATTTAAAGAAAAACAAAGATGAATATGGGGTTAAGAATTACCTGGTGACTGGAGTCTTTTATAACTTGGCTATAACGTGGAACTAACAATTAATTCTAGATGCAGGGCACTGTACTTTGCAATGGAGTACAGGGCAAATAGTAGGCAAGATGACATGTTTTATTTAGTTCATGCAAGAGTGGGAAAAATAAAATATGATGACATGAAGACACATAGAATAATGACATGTAGGGATAACATGTATGAATGAGATGATGAGATGGAAAGGGAAATGATGATGTGTACAAATGGGGCCCACTCACCTGACTGACTTGCTTGAATCACACTCGATAGGTGGTTTTTTCCGAAACCATTTCCTACCCTTGAGGGTTCCCATAGATGTTTTGAAAAATCAAAGGAGAACCTTCAACATGAATGTTTATCGTTGATTTTCCAATGAGTTGTTTTGAGAAACAACTCCTTAGGGGTTCCCCCTACCATAACCTCCATGTACTTTACACTGTCAGGGTTCCACTACAATCTTAGCATGGTTTAAATGCATGTTGATCCACTCTAAAAGAGCTTGCCATTTAACCTTTTTGTAGGATGGTCCCACTTCATCATAATCGCACATAATTTTAAAATCATTACACACAATACCATATAGGATTAGGTACAAAGTGTTAACTACTTACCTTATGTGATCAATCTTATTTATCATGGGTGTGTACACTACTTTGAATGTCATCATGGATATTCATCATACCAAGGCAAGCCTCTGTGTTCACATGCCTGGGAGTAATATTAATTGGAATTGTAATCTTATTATGGTTATGCTTCATCCCTCTGCCACCTTTGGCTTGACCTTCGAGAGGAGCACTGTCAAAAACCATGTCGTTCTTTTTCTCCATGTTCATGCACTCTTTGGTTGGTCCCACTATGGGAGTTTGTTGGATCTCAAGATCATGAAAAATGGTTGTATCTCTTCACTTGGTGCAAATCTCCCTCATCCCTGTACAATTCTCATGGTTCATCTAGGGATCAACATGACCAACCTACATAATTATATGTTTTTGCTTAACTCATAGGTTCTCATGCCTCATCTCAATGCACAAGCTCTCCTAAGGATTTTTCTCCCTCTAGTTTTATAGATTTATGTTAATACCCTCTTTTCCTTGAGTTGGAATTGTCAAATCTGATCAAAGGCTTAGTATCTATAGAGGCATCTAGGTGGCTCATTTGATCTTTTGTATTGCTCTATTTCCCTCTAGATATTTATGGAATCTTAGACTAGTAAGGGATTTTCCACCTTCATGGCCACAGAGGGTCAGTGTCCCTATTTCAAAGTGCCTTTTCTGCTTAATGAAGGTTTCCTCACTTGCTCAAGCTCAGGATGTTAGTCTTCCTCATGATGTTTTCAATTGGTCTCAATTGGTCCCAATTGGTCTCAATTGGGTCCGAAATGACAATGTACCAAATGAAAGTTTCATTTCTCTCAAACAACTTCAGTTGGTCCTAACAGATATTCCCCTCAATGGGCCTCCAACATAACAGGTTGATTATTAAGGTTCAACTCTCTGGTAGTTGTAAGGAGCACATAGCTAGCCTGGATTCCTTTCAATCTTGCTCGGTGAGGCATCTTCGTTCCAAGCCAAGTTCGATTTTGGGCAGGAAACATGTCGCATATAGGGCTCAAGTACCCATCATTTTTGTGCCTTATGGGCCATGTCCATCTCAATTCCACATATAAAGTGGCCTCTTTTCCATTTGATATCTAATTGTTTTTATGGGATGACAACAATGATATTCACTTCTTCTAATTTTGCATAGAAATGCTAGGCCTATGTGCCTATAGTTAGTCACTTAGATTTCATATTATTTTTTTGTTTATAACTCTATGATATGCAATGCTCAAAAGAAAACAATGTAATACCAAGATCTTGAATTTGGGCTATTGTTCTGGTTTTGCCTAAGGCAGACTGATAGCACAAAGACACTTCCTCTGTAATATTTTTATGAAGTAATGAAATTCAAACACTTACACAAAAAACACTCTATTGAAATGCTCCTAAGAGAAATGTTTCCATGATATATTACTCTATTCATCATTCTCTAGAGGATATTAAAGGCTCACATTGTAAGTTATTCATGGTGAATTTGACTCAAAATTGCTAAATTGCTTTCTAATTACATATTTGCTAGAACTTTGGCCCAATAGCTTGAGTATTGTTTACATATCCACAATTGCATTAGCACATGTTATTGTTTTGGAGAGACAAGGAAAATTATCCATAATTACCAACCCATTAAACAATGTGGCAAACACTATTTTTTCCATTAAGTAGTCTACTCTCTTCATTAGAATGTGGATTTGATAAAGACAAAACCCAACACATCCACATCCAGTGTGCTTAACTGGTACCCATTATTAGTTTGAAATATCACCCTTCACACTAGTATCTACCCTAGAAAGTAAGAGGCATAACCTATTATAACAAACTTAATACAAAGTTAAAGTATTGGACATGGGACCAATATAAAACTCATGTTGTTCCATATTGAACATATTTCTTAGAATTATCTAATAACACCCTTTTGTGAGGTTAAATCAATTAATTTGTTTGCATGATTATAGGATCTTGTGGTTGGTCAATATCCATTGGCTCTAATGATTGTTCACCTCCACCTGATGTGTTCTGCTTTGAATCCTTCTCATTAGCTATCTTTGAAGAAGATTTTAATGGTATAGTCTTAGGTTTTTTGAATTTAGGTTTGCAAAATCTAGGAAAAACAACAAATAAACAAGTTTAGTGAAGCACCTAAGAAAATTGTCACCAACACCAAAAACATGAAATTGCAGAAACCTTTAAATATGAGCAGAAAATAATTTTACCTCACTAAAGCCTAGGTCGTTTTTCAATGTCAGTAGAGAGTAGTATATGATTTTCACACTTAGAAATAATATCCTAATATTGGTTTTTCTCTGTTAACCAAGCTTCTGCATCCTCACA
The DNA here is from genome assembly GCA_000404065.3 of Pinus taeda. Classification (NCBI taxonomy): domain Eukaryota; kingdom Viridiplantae; phylum Streptophyta; class Pinopsida; order Pinales; family Pinaceae; genus Pinus; species Pinus taeda. Next base: position 32,338 of record APFE030175334.1, read on the forward strand.
ATCCAGAATAACTTGTCCCAAAGTAGATATCAAGAAATAAGCAAACAACAAAGTTTTAATACCAGCATGTGCTAAAGGCGAAATTATTGACAACTAGGAGTTTTAAAACATGATATTAATACAGGCCTATGCATATCCCCAAATGGATGATTTCATCCAATCGTGCATAAACAAAAACACTCAATAAAACAAAGAAATTAGACCAAAACCAAGGGCTACTTTGCGAAAGTTATTTCATAGTTTAAAACCAATAGACTAATTATATGATATGCATTCCATTCTAATTTCTTAGACATACATTAGTGATTAACAAATATTCATAATGAAAAACTAAGATTGAAAGTAGTTCTCTCAATAATTTGAGAATTTTGGAAAAGAAAGAGGTCCATTGAGTGCAGCCAAATTTTTTCAAAAAATCCATTACCAATCATTTTGTTGTATTGGATATATGGGGGAGTAATAAGAAAGGTTCTCTTGAAACTACATTTTTATGTGTATCATATTAGGAATGTATTCAAAATACAAATCATAAAGGGGTTCTTCCTTGTGGATTAAAATATGAAAGACAATTTATTTATATAATGTTCTAGACCTTAAGAAATTCTAGGCTTGTGAATAAATTCCTAACTAATCATCTGATTTCCCTCAATGAAAATATTTTTTAACCAAGTATTCCAGGAGGTTGATCTAAAGAGTGATTTTATGAGCTATGACTTGACTTTCCAACACAATCCTTGTAATTACTTGAACTGCACAAAGAACCACTAAATGTGTTGTTGTTTACGAAGACTTGATCATTAGAATGTAATCAGCCTAGCTAAAAGCCCTTTGTCTTTGGAGAGGTGAAAGATAAATGCATACATTGTTCAAATTATTGGTGTAATCAATACATATGGCTACATTTCTTTATTCTCTTATTGTATTGCTTGGTATGGTTAAGGTTGACCTAGTCAAACTTAAACTCAATAACCCTCTTGGAGTGTATGCACTTGTTTTGTGGGTCCATAACCCCCTCTTGAGGGGATGAATTGAATTGTGTATAAAAACATTACTCAATTCTTACTTGTATCATCTCACCTATGGTATTCTCTTATGCTTGGAATTTTTTGTCTAGTCTAGTTTTGTATTTCTTAAGTAGAACACTTATACTCAAGTATATTTTTCTCTCTTTAGTGAAGTAGGATTATACCCCTCTAGTGCAACTTGTGATATTATTTCTTCATAATTTTGGTTTTTTTAGTTCCATTTGGTTCCCTACCTTCACTTGTCAGTCTCAACATGGTATTAATGTGGATGTGTACCTTACTCTCTCAATTGTTTTGGTTGATTCAAAAACTCTTGGATAGTGGCTTCTTCATTATAATGCAGAACTAAGATTTTCTTAGACCATCTCTTTTAGGGTTTCTTAATATAGAAACCTTATTCTAGGGTTTCTCATTCCCTCGTGCAACCTTTGGTATTTTTCACACTTAATTAAGGATAATCAAGTTACATCAAGAAATATGGATGAGTTACCCATCTAACACCCCCCAACCTCCCCCACAGGATCAAGACCATCCAAATATTCTCACAACTCCTCTTAAATCTAAGTTTGGCTACGGTAAAACCTAAAGGGAATATAAAGCCTCCAAGAATAAAAAATCCACTTGTTGTCATTGTCATAAGAAGGGTAATACATTCAAGCCTTGCATTTCTCATCCAAAAAAATTTGAAGAGATTGCAAGGTTGAGCATAGGAATTAAATGTATTTTTGATGATAATGTTGGACCTATTAATGGTGCACATTTGGAAATACACTCTACAATAGTGTCCTATTCTTCTCAACAAGAGTTAATTGTTGATATTAGAGCTACCCATGACCAACATGAACACCTCCTCTCTAATTATAGATAGGAACATAGTGGAGAGAAATAGGTTATTGGTGACAATTCAACGATATAGGTCGTAGGATATGTTGATGTCATCATTGACACAAAAAATTCAGATACATTTCTCATGTTGAAGGGGTTGGACCAAACCTATTTTTTATTTCCGCATTACATACACCAATAAAAAGGTGGAAATATCATTGGCTCAATTGATTGTAAAGAAAATGTCTAAATAGAAATCCTAACCACTACATGAAATGTTCAGAATAGAAAGCCATCTATGGGCTAAGATCTTTAAGGGGAGAAATTTAAGTAACCTAGATATACTACTTGTAAATTTCCCTCTAATTACCTTGTTTAAAACATGTCTAGATGATAGGAGGGTAAAATTATTTGACCAGTGATCACCAATGGTAGACATATGCAAAGGTATTTTATTAATCTCATTTGACTAAAAGAATGGTAGACATATATTGTTTGATTATTTAATCTAGGGCCTTATCATTTGGGATCCTACTAATTTAGAACCCTAGTGAGTTGAGAGAAAGCTGAAAGACAAAGTCTTGATTATGTTAGTATGTTGATTTATGAACTCTAGACAAGGGTTGAATTAGAGGGATCTAGGGTTTGTACCCTAGGATTAATCACTTCTACTATAAATAAATCAAAACCCTAACCCATGCATGGTGTTGTGAATGAGGTTGTCTTACCAAATTGCATGATGAAGCTAATAAAGTGGAATCATGTAGTTCATGAATTAAAAAGGACTCCAAGAACTCTAATAATTAAAAAATAACTTATGGCCCCTCCCCGTAACCATGTGAAGCTGGAATTTCTTATGGCCCACATGAGGGGAGGGGCCATAAGAACTTCCAGCTTCACGTGGTTATTAACAAATAACTTATGGGAGGGGCCATAAGTATTCAAGTATTGCAAATAACTAACAACAAATGAGGATTAGAATTGAAATGAAAAAGGTAGGTTGCACACCTGATAAGGAATGGCTACTCAAGAAGAGTAATTTTTCCACTTTCTTTCCAAATATTTTACAATTCTGGACGATGACTTTCTAGAATAAGAATGTCTGAAATGCACATAAAATGTGTTAAAGGTAGATAACGAATAAGAAAAATAATAAAATATATTAAGAAACATTTTTATGACTAAATAAAACTTAGACAATTCTGAGGTGCATGAATACTTCAATGAGCTCCTCTGGGTTTCGAGAATAATTTATTAGAGTAGTATAAACTTGGAGAAAACTTCCTTGATTTGATGGAGCAACAACAAAGTCAACATTGAATTGGTTGTTCATATTTTGGAACAAGAGAGGTTTTCTCCAAGACTATCCAAATCCTAAATTATTCTCTATTGAACAGGGTCAACCATGTGAAGATGGAAGTTCTTATGGCCCCTCCCCTCCCTGCACATGACTCTCCATTCCCTAATACCAAATCTAGCTACTCTAAAAAAAAATTGATAGGAACTTATTAAGATTCATGCATACACACTAGTAAAACATAAAATTGATAAATAACATATTTGTTCACATTCATCCTCTAGAAACCTCTAAGAAAGTATATTTTGTATTTTTTTAACATAAGTAAAAAAAAAAAAAACATGCAAGAACTCATTCATCAAAAATATTTTACAATAATATGTCTTATACTATACACTATAACATTCTACATCATATTTTACATCAAAAATAGTTTACAACTTATACATTATAACATTCTACATCATCATATTTTTTTTCCCTCTTCTTATTACGACCCATATATTAAAAGACAATTCATACATTTCTTCATTTTCATGTTTTATCTGAGGTTGCTCTGATGATGATTGTAATTTTCTCCTCTGACGGATTGCACCCATGGTCGTGATGTTCTCACGGAATCGATTATGTTGTGGGGGAGCATCGCCTACAAAAATTATTAAATTTATATGGTCAGTTATTGAATATCATTGAAGTAGTTTTTTAATAATAAAAAATACCTTTATAATGTAATTATTTACCTTGTGCACTAATAGACACTGTTGCAATGATTGCCTCGTGGTTCTCTTTTGGTTGATGATCCTTGTGTACGACATGCTCTTCCATTCAAACCAAAAAATTTATAAGTAGACAAACGTAAATGAATAATTAAAAAAATAAAGAAGTGAATGCTTTATAAGTACACAATTATTAAGTATATGATTAATATACAACCCTATTACCATTATGGGCCTCATCTTGGGGTTTCACCCCACTATCATGGGGTTCCTCGGGAGCACCAAAATGTTTTGGTTGGTGCACACTATCAGAGTACTAATGCTCAGTAGTCATGGGATCATCATATTTGAACTAATCCCCTACTAGTTAAAGTAAAGGAACACATTAGATTTATATCAAACATGACTGTATTTTATAATTAATGAAAGGTTGATGTGGATTGATTTTTATTTACCTTCTCCTTCAAACCAAATCTTGCAGTTTTCCCCGTTATTTTTTAGTGTTCGAATACGCCTTTAATTCAAACTTGAAACCAATCTCGTAGTATTCCTTTGTGGCTTAAGTTTCAAATACATCGCCCTTCATTGGATAAGAGTATTGATTTTTGTTGTTTTCTAGCACAATTACCAGAATTTTGGAAGGCGATATAATAGATAATATTGTTAATAAGATATGCGTACTTACGATGTGTGCATGTAGGATCAAATATCTGCCCTCGCCTAGTTTGTGCTTCTCATGCTTCTCAAGCCTTGCCTTGGTTTCCTTCGAAGTGTCAAGGAGCCTATGAAAATTTTCAAGTATGGTATACACTACAATTTTATTCAAAACTAAGGAAAATTAAACATATTGAATTCAAGATGTAGTTTGTACCTTGATTTACCATGTGGTTCTTTCCCATCTATTCTCATTTCCTTCTCCTTTGCATCCTCGATGAGACCCTTCCATTCCATATCGGTAATGATGCGAGGGTGCTCATACTTAGGGTTTTCTACCAATTTTCTCCTATAGTGGTCTCGTAGTTGTTTTAACTTTTTATGACCATGGAAGTGATCTTGGTTTTAATAAAGGTATCTACCCTAAATAGATCTTCAAGGTAGTCCATAAGCTCTTTTTTAAGGTTGGAATTTTGGCAATTCCACCTTTCACGTATGGTGGGCTCAAAAATTTCTAATGATTTTTCATCTATTTTTTTATAAGACAAGTTGTTACCTACATGCAAAAGATAGAATCATTAGCTTGAAAATAATAATATAGATGACTCATTTTAGATAGAAAACATTTAACAGTTAAAACATCAAAAAGTACCATTAACTTTTGGTGTTTTTATTGGAATTCCTTCCTCATTCACCAAGAATGTCCATTCAATCTTCCATGTGCTCTTCACACATGACGTTCTAGGAAATGAACCCTTAATATCATCAATACTATGGTCACCTTTGTCCACACCTGATCCATATCCTGGTTGTGTGTTTTGCTTGGGGGTCATGTGCTCATTGGGGGTCAGTACAAGGAGCATGACCACTCAAAGGTGGAGTAGTGAATAGTTTCCTAGCAGATATATACTAGGTGCTAGTGCTAGCTTGATGCTCATATTGTGTCTTGTTCATTCCACTAGTATCGAAACCGAAATGAGGATCAACTAACTGTTGTGGGGGGGAAAGTTCCTCTAAAAAACTCTACATAAGAAAGAAAATATTTTTCTTCGATTAAATAATGTAAAAGTTATAAAAAAAAAAGAATTAAAATTATGACATAAAAAAAGCTCACTTTAAAATATGGTTATTACCTTGTATGGCTAAAGATATTTTTTCAATTTATTGATCCTACCCTCGGTCACAGGATTTCTACCCCTATCGTGAATCAAATCCATAATTTGTTTGTTCATTTTTGCCACATACTTTCTTATTTCCAACAGAAGGTTCGGGGATGACCACAAGTCTTCCTCATCAAGAACATCATCATCATGGTGCTCACACTAAATATATCAACAAAAGAAAAGTTATTAGTTTTATTATATAAACAAATAATCAAAATTTCACATTAAATGTAAAGAAAACTTGTTATATGTTTGCTTATGATTATGGATTTAAGACATCTGTAGTTTATATTTTTTAATTTTGTAACCGAAGAACCCACAATAATAACCATTTTTCATCAACATTTCAAATCCCAACAGGGATCCATCATCAGGACATTCTTGAATGATGATAGTAGAAGACCCTGAATGAGGGTATTAAATAGTTTTTAATAGTTTGAAGTGGGAAGATTAAATGAATGTCAGCTATTTTAATCATTTTTATTTATTATTATCCTATTTATGTTTTATTTAATTTTTAATTAATTTTAAGAATTTTCAAAAGATTAAAATATAAAATACTTTGATTGTTTACTCATTAGTTATTTAAACAATCCTACTAAATGTTTTAAATTTATTATTAAGATTTTAATATAGTTAATAGATTCAATAGTAGATCTAAATAATAATTAATCAAAATTATTAAAATAAGTATTTATTATTTGAATTAATATTCAATATCTATTAATAATAATATGTAAATATTTTAATTTATTATTATTATTATTATAATATTTAGTCTATTGATATTATTAAATATATTAAATATTTAAATATAAATATTAAATATTAAATTAATAATATTAATATAAAAATAATATTAATGTTAATGTATTAATTATAATAAAAGGTTATCCCACATCTTTTCCTGTCCTTTTGCATATAAGGCTATCCCACATCTTTCTGGTTGAGATTCCTTCATTCTCCATGTTTTGGCACTTGAGGCTTGTTCCTTCTGAGTTGTCTGCCGAAACCTGCTCCTGCATTCAAAATCTTCATGTCCGAAGTTGTTACAAATAGAACATTGTATTTCATTTTCAAGAGCAGAAACATTATTGAAGTTTCTTTTCATGATCCCAGTCATACTTCTTTGTTTTTGAGCTTCTCTAGTCATGATTGTCTTATAGGCTACACATTGAGCTACTTTGTGACCAAAGTTGTGACACTAGAAACATTGGCCATTGAAGAAATTCCTGCGAATATCAAATCTACCAACCGAATGATTGTAGTTTCTATTGACATCCATTCTTGAGGAAAATTGAGAAGGTTTTACCTATGGCTAGTTGTAGCTTCTATTTATCCTTAAAGTAGATTGCCCCCGATTTACCTGGTGATCTTCATTTGGCCTTTGCTCACTTCTCCTTGCTGCATCAAGATAACTTTTGGAGGTGGATGGTTTCTGCGCTTGAGATGCTTCTTCATTATATCCCAGACCTATCTTGATTAGTGGAGAGTGTTGCACTTTGATAATCTCATCTAAAGTTTCATACCCTTTAGCAAATCTAAGATTAAGAGCTTTAGTTTTCTCAATCTCTTTTCTAAGTCCCACAATTTCACATTCTGTCTTTTCATGATGTTTTTCCCTTTCAGAAAGTTGGAATTGTAGAGTATCAATAATCATATTTTTCTCTTCTAAACAAATTTTGAGTTTAGAAATCTCTTCATAAAGACCTTATTCATCTATAGCATCCATGAAATCATCATCTTCAAAAGCCATTAAAAGTCTATAATTGTTACCTTGTTCATCTTCATCACTATTTGAAAGTCCGTCACTGTCTTCATGAGTGTAATAGCTTTTCTTATTTATATTATGTTTTGTGTTCCATCTAACAGGTTCCTTACCTTTGTCAAGCTTATATTTATGAGGACACTTTCCAGCATAGTGACCGACTCTTCCACAAGAAAAACATTTGAAAGGTAACTTACCTCTGAATCTTCCAGCACCCCATTGAAGGTTCTTGACAAAATTTGATTCTTCATCTTCTTTTGTCATATGTCCTGACTCATAGTAATCCCCTTTGCCTAAAGCCTTGAATGCAGCTTCTCTCCTATCTGATGGTCCTCCTTTCCTCATTTCGTAAGTAGTTAGAATTCCATACAGTTGTGACATAGTAAGGTTCTGTAGACTCTATTTTTCTTCTATTGCAGAAACCTTTGATTCAAACTTAGAGGACAAAGATCTTAGAAACTTTTCAACCACAAAAGCCTCTTTTATTTCTTCACCCAAGTTTTTCATGTAATTAATAATCTCATCTATACGTAGGAAATAGTTAGCCACGCTTTCATCATTGTACATTCTGAGATTTTCATATTGAATTCTGAGGGTTTGAAGTTTTTCTCATTTTACCTATTCATCTCCTTCATAGCTCAGAGCGATCTTGTCCCATATTTCTTTTGCGGTTTTATACTACATAACCTTGACGAATTCTAATTGAGATAGGCATCCTAATAGAGTATTGACAGCCTTTACATTTGTTTCATACTGCTTCTTACCAGCTAGATCTATAGGAGTTGCTGATGGAAAAGTGTACCCTGTATCTATGATATCCTAGACTTATACCAAGAGATTGAAGATAGGCTATGATTCTTACCATCCAATAGACGAAGTTGGTCCCATAAAAAATTGGTGGCCTGATCGATGCTTCTCTCTCGTAGTTGCTCATGATGATAGATCTTACTTCAAGCAACAAGTTTCGAAGAACCCGCTCTGACAAATTGTTGAAATAATACGGGGGGGGGGGGGGGGGTGAATCAGTATTATCTAGACAAATATTTTCTTTTTTAAACCCAGAACACATACACCACTTCAGTTGGATAAAACAGCGTATATACGCAACTACAGATAAGGAAACCCGTGTATACCATGTAGACCTATAATTTAATTTATTCTACAGATGTTGATCATTAATCTATGCATCAAAACCATATAAATAGTAACCAGGAATAGTAAAACAGAGCAGAAGACAATCACACACAAGAACACAAGATATAAGGTGGAAACCTAATGTGGGTCAAAACCACTTGTTGCAATTCATCTCTATCTTCTTTTAATTAAAAACTTCTTTTTACAATGATTTTGTATTGGTGCAGTCCTTTACCAGTATGCAGGTTTCTACCTGCAGAGAGCTACAACCCTCTCTCGTTCTCTAGCTTCTCCTCGAAGGGAGCTACAACCCCCATAGCTCTTGTACTAGCTGGGATACTAGTACGCAGGCTACTATCTGCAAAAGGCTACAACCTTCTCTTTTCTTCCAGGGACCACGTTTCATAAATTTTCAGACTGGATCCATGAACAACAATCAATCATCAACAATCTCCTTTTTGCCAATTAAAACTGAATCAAACAGACACTTCTCTAACAGTTGTATCCAAAACACTGTAATAGTATCCACACACCAATTCTGAACCCAGATCACTGCAGAAATAATCAGAAGCAGCTAGAACATAATTCAAGAGACGTACGCTATCTCAACAACTAGAAACTTGCATGCATATGCTTCTGTGTTTGGACCAACCTGCGTATGCGTTGTTTTTATTCACAAAACTAGTGTGTATACACGCCTTCGCTTCACTGAACTTGCGTACAGATCTATAAAGGATAATTCACTCATTCAAACATTAGTTCACCCAGATTACCAAATTTATAGATCAAGCATGCGCCACATATAACAGATCAAAATCATTCAAAGATACTATTATTCAAGTCTTAAGATTTTGACCCATCAATAGAACATATCCTTCTCCTTGCACTCAGGTTCCTCCTTCATTCAGATCCAGATCTGTACCATAACCCAATCACCAGTATTCCAGATCTAGCGCTTTTTCAAATATTCAATCATTCAGCTTATTCTTTGCCAAATGATCTCCTTCATGTTTTATAGTCTTAGGCCTTTCACAATACCACGATCTAGAACCATAGGTTCAAATACCAAGGACTAAATACCACGGACCAAAAAAAAGTTCTCCCATATTTACGCGCTTTTCCTTGCGTGAAAGTGCGTGTATACACATACGCACCTTTGAAACGTCTAACTCGCGTGCATACGCGGCTTCGTCAAGGTGAACCTGCGTATATATCTTTTCCTTCATTCTGAGAGCCTGAACTGTGATCTGTCACCAAAGTGAGTTGCCATCAAGGACAACACCTATGCCACAATGCCACACCTGTGTCATAATGCCAACATTTTTGAACTTCAAACTTAAATCTCTATCAAAAAATACCTTTCTGGCTGTGGGAAGTTAGATCATTTTAGATAGTGAGGCTTGGGACACCTCGAGGAACAACTGATCAGTCCCTAGAAAGAAAATCCTTCAATTTTTAGGCTAAGTACTTTTTATGAGTAACTTAATGGAGTCGAGATCATAATGGACTGCAGGTAATGCTGCATGGAGAACTTCAGTTCAAATCAAGCACTAGTCAACCTTATGTCCAATTTCCTTTCCTAGTTCCCTTCTTAGTGTGTATATATCATTAATACCAACTAACATATCCATAACATGGGTCTAGGGATCAAGAAAATTTTCTTCAATCAGATTATGAGCCATGAATTAGCTAGGGTTCTATGGGATAAACTATAATAATGTCGAATTTAGGATCTAGACTGGGGTACTTACCTAAATTCATTTCTTTTTTATCAGTTTGTGTTAGACCTCTCACAGGGATCTAGAGTGAACTAGTTGTAGCAAGAATCATAAAATAATAGAAATGACACATATGGGGCTCTCACTAATCTTATAAATGAATTAAATCAATACATACGCTAGCTAACCAACAATAAATGTTTTGACAGTTAGTAAATGCATCAAGAGTAGGAATAACGACTGACACATCACAATTAGAATTTTAAAGTTTTCCAATATCACTTTCGAGTGGCAAAATTACCTTATCTTTCATGTGTGTATGCACCCAAATGATCTAAGAGTCATTGGATGCAAAGTGTTTAGGTTGTCGAATGGCTTCAGGTGTGGGAGCATGGCTTAACTTGTGAACATGTTTTCACCCAAATCAAAGAAGACTATCAGATGAAATTATTGGGGCCCATTGATTACTTTTGGGCAGGGTAAGAAAGGATGAAGGGTGTTTCACAATTCTTCCCAAAATTCTATTATATTAAAGTGCTTAAACATAGCTTAAAATGTATGGGGGACCCAGCTAGTACCTTTACTAGCTCTAACATGTTGAAGGCACATAAAATTTTAATTCTACCATAGTACAAGATTAGAGGCTTTAAGAAGATCGAATCATCCTTCCTGTAGTAGCAAAGCTCGAGTTTTAGACTAGAGAGTATTTTAGGAAGAAAATGAAACAATGATCTCTAGCAACACGAGTTTCCTATGGAAGAATCTGAAGTTTGTTAAACTGAATTATCCATCCTATAGCCATCCACTGAAGTTTGTTTAATTTGTGACAGGTAGGAATTTTCCTACATCATGTACCCATAAAAACCAGATTAAAAAATATGAACAAAAAGCCAATGAAGAAAAACTAGTCTTATTACCACAATTAGCTCCTTGGTTCATGAACAGTTGAGAAGAGGTTGAAAGGATTACCATTTTTTAGCCTCTGGCTATTACTTGTTCTCGCTCAAATTCTCTGCTTAGTCTCTAACATGTACCAAGGTAGCTCACCACAAGACCTCATAATGGGATGAAAGGGAAACCCTTATTCTCGCTATTCGCTTGTACACACCTACGAATGAATTAGAAGGGAAGGAAAGGAAAGGGAACTTGTAATGGGATGAAAGGGAAGCCATTTTTCTCACTCTTCACTTGTAGAAGGAAAGGAACGGGAACTTGTAATGGGATTAAAAGGAAGCCCTTTTTCTCACCCTTCACTTGTAGAAAGAAAGGAAAGGGAACAATGATAGTGGAAATTGATAGTGGTAAACAAAATCCTTTTAGGCATCCCCAATTTTCTTCCGCAAATGAAACTCCCACTTGAATCATATTATTTTAAAAATATATTAGCACGTATTTTAATGTTGCATATCAAATGAAACTCCACTCGAATAATAATAATTTTAAAAGATAAATATTATTCAAAGGTAAATATGCATATATATTTAAAAACTATTATCAAAATGATAAATATTAGTAGGTATTTCAAAATGTCAACTTTGGTTTATTTTATCTAGAGTGAACCCCACACATATACATTCATTTTCATTAGAGAAGACTATGTGTACACATTTAAAAAATATTAACAAAATGATAGAGATTCACATGAATTTGTAAATTCCAACATTAATTTGGTTTATGTAGTCTGAACCATCAAGTATGTCAAGCCACACCAAAATTTAAAGTAGATGTGTTTGTTAACATGTACACTTGTAATTGTATTGTTTTCCAAAATATGAATTTTGAAGAACATGTGGATTATGAAATCCACCCATGCACTACACAACTACAAAAACATAAATAATCATCATGATACTTTTAAAAATGATTTAATGACAATCTCGTCATCCTTTTCAAAATATTAGCACGTATGTGAAGGCCCAGTAAATAATTCATATACAAATTACAATTATGTTGCATAATCAGCCCCTATAGGTCTTTAACAAGGTGAATATATATTATATATATATATATATATATATATATATTATATATATACTTATTTTTGTGTCATATAGATGGTTTTCAAAGGCCCTATCCATCACCCATGTATTCGAGCAGAATCATTTACAACCATGAACATTTCCTTTGTTTCCAAAATCATCATCAAGGTCATGAGACCCATCCATGTTGTGTAAGATCTTGCAACTATTGACATATTATACTCAGAAATAAATATCTTTATATGTCATAACACCTATATGGTGGTTCAATGCCTCACTCCTAACCCATGAGCTCTAGAAGCTTCACTTTATAAGTAAGACCATGCTTTTAGTTCTTGAACCATGTTTAATACCTTAAGACCCATTATTACACCCTTAGTCTCCATTTCAAAACCATTGGAAAGGCCTTAAGACCTATCAATGACAAATAAATCTATGTATTAGTCCATTTTCCAATCTAATGTTCTATTTAGAAAGTATTTAGAAAGATTCATCCACAACTTTAATTTTATTCTCGAAACCCTATCATACTGTCAATGCATGCATCTACCATATCGATGTCCAATTTCATTGCATACAAGCAAAAACTGCAAAAATTCCAACCTTGGCCCCATTCACAAGTCACTATGAATAAGAGCATATAAATTTCCTCTCATAATGATATTCTATTGGTTTCAAGAATAATATAATATTCTTTACTAAACAAGGCCAACCATGTGAAGGGGAATCTCATATGACCCCTACCCTCAACCACCACCTCCCCCCCCCCACACAACACTCTCAATATTCCCAACACCCAATTTATCTACTATAAACGTTTTGAAAGAAACATAGTAAGAATCATTCATATATTTATAAAGTACTAAGATAAAAATATTTATTTTAAATGAAAGAGGAGAAATATACAACTAAAGAACATATAAATGCATAACCTGTACATTAAAACATTTTGATATCATTAATATTCTTCATCCAGCTGATCAACATTTATGTCATCCACTTCAAAAATGGCATTGAAACGATCAACAATTTCAACATCATCATTAATTCCATCATTTCCAATAATCATATCATCATGAAAAACATAATCTCCTACATTTGGTTCAACTTCTTCAACTTCTTCTTCTCATATTACACCATTAATATCATCTTCATTAAGAACATTGTCTCAAAAATATTCTTGAACTTATTCAACATCTTCATGATCTAACATATGATCATCAACTAATTTCTCCTCTACACCATCATCCTCTTGAACATTACCACGTTCTTATGCTACATTATACTCTACTGGACTTCCTCTTGGATCATATCTAACAACATATGACCAATCCTCTCTACATGGAACCACTAAGTAAATGACCTATTCGCATTGGCTTGGAAGAACATAGAAATCTAATCCTAGCTCAAATGACCTTGTATTAACCATGATAAATCCATTATCATGTTGAATAACATTTCTATCAGGATCATGTTCATTCATTTTTATCCTATACCATTTCACGTCTAATACAACCGATTTGAAGGAATCAAGGTCACACTCAAGTATGTCATCTAAATACTCATAGCATCAATTTTTAAAGACTTGTGGATGTGTATCACTTCTAGAGGAAACATTAGTGACATGGAAGACTTAAGTTATCCCACAATCATAAGGTTTCCTCTTTTCATCCAACTCTTTAGTGGGAAAATTGCATCCTTTGTACCACATAGCATTGTGGTGTTTAAACTAAAATATGACAAACACATAAAAAAGGCATTGTCAATTAGTAAATATATTCATATATATAACTTGGAAAGTACATTAAAAACCACACCTGCATTCACATTAATAATATATTTATAAAATAAACTAATAAAATATTGGAGGTCTATGAAAATGCATGCTTTCTTGTTTATCTTTCAAACCATTTTCTAAATCAATTTATCTACGTAAGATTGGCACCTCAGGCACAACAAGCTTCTTTAACTAATGCAGACATCTGTTGACATGATAACATACCATGGTATTGTTCACATATTTCAATCCATGGCTTCATATAATTAAATTTGTTTGCAATGTATAAATGTAGTGCATCCCACTCTCGACCAACTATATCTGAAAATCATAATTCACAAATAAATATTTTTTTTTTCTTAATCAGTCTACTCCTATTATTTATACAAAAAGTTACAGCAAGGTAGCTTCCTTGAAAATTCTTGCCATGAAGTTGGCATTTTACAAAATATGCTTGACCTCAGTACACCGAAAACCTACAGCAATATTTTTGACTCCCATGAAACTCAAAATTGAACCACTGCTATCCATCGCTAAACATAAAAGAAACATTAACTGACAGAGACTTGAAACAAACATTAGCATCGAGACTCAAAAAAGGAGGCGAGCTCCTACTTTAGAAACTGCAAAGAATGGAGGCATGGTCTGGATCAGTTGTCCTCTAAGGTATAGGGCTCCTCAACGACCCTACACCCGAATCGAAGTGAGTCCTCAGAGTCAGATTGATGAACTTCTGAGCCTGTAAGCTTTCCTCTTGCTGGCTTGCTTGGACTTGCTTTGGCATCTGAATTCACCATAGAAAGGCCTCCCCTGACCTGGCGCTGGTTATCACTTGGAGTTTCCATCCTCTGTTCTGCAAGAACCCCATGATGGACAGTTCCCGAACCCCGGACATTCTCACATTTTTCAATTTTAACTGAAACTATGAAGGATGAGTTGGCAAAAGAACACAGGATGCAGTAACGGACAGTGGGATGAGCATTATGCTCACATTCATCATGCCTAACTTGCCTTCAACCCCTGCCCCTGCCACTTCTGGTGGAAGGAGGAATGCTACGACCAGAATCCATAGCTTCCGAGGAAGGGTCTGAGATGGGGGAGGACTGCTGATGAGTGGTGCGACCGCGAGAGCCGCCTTGCCTACACCCCATTCTGGGCCTTTCACGTGGCATGATAACTTGCAAAGGCTTGTCCGAGGAGCGGATACACAAAGAGGAGTGACAAAGAAACATGTGCCCAGAGTGTCGTAGAAACGGAGTCCCGACGAGTCCGCGTATATTAGGGAACAGAGCCAAGCGAATGGAGATTGCTCTAGAGCCGAGAGAGGGAATGACTAGCAGAGGTTCACTAACAGAGTGGCTCGAGGAAACATGCGGAGTAGCAACCCATAAGGCCACAGAGATCTGCGTCGAAGCCGCAGGAATGAAAAACATATTGACAGCCATAGCGCAAATAACCAAGGGACTGTAGGACGAAGTTAATGCTGCCATAAATAAACTTGTGCGAGACCATCTCACCAGCCCAGAACTGTAACCCGTGGCGCACTTGGGCTGACACCTACCCATTTGAAGCACCTTCAACGTACCTTGTGACCTGTCAAACGCCCACATCAGGGAGTGAGTAGTCATGTTGCACTAGAGAAGTGCATTCATGTTTGAGTTGTTCATCATCTGAATCTTCGAGGGATCCTGAGAAATAAGGGAGTTGTTGGTTTACTCCTTGATTGGCCAGTCTATCTACTACTTTGTTGGCAGTGTGTCTGACATGCTTGAAGGTAATGCTTTGGGGATTCCGAAGCCTTTCCTCCAAAAGTTCCAGTCAGCTGAGCAACCTCCAGCTAGAAGCTATCTTGGTTGCCGAAGTACCTGCTTGTATTCTGGTAGCTGTTGTTATTAGGATAAGGGATTCTCCCTCAACCTCTAATGGGAAGAGATTTTTTTGATCTGCCATGCATATCCCTTTCCATAGTCCCTCCAATTCAGCAGCATTGTTGGTGTCTTTACCAATGGTTCCATAATAGATATGCAATACTATGCCCATGTTGTTCTTGAAAACCCCCCCAAATCCAGTCTGCCCGGGATTACCCTTGGTAGCCCCATCAAAATTCAATTTATATGTGTTGATTTCAGGAGGGGACCAAGTGAGAGGAGAGGCTGAACTGGTAGGTGGACAAGCTTTGATATGGGCCAAAAAGGATAGGTCTAGATTCCAGGCTTTCAAGATAAGACATTCCTGAGGTGATTCTGGCAAATCCGTGTCTTGCCAGTTTCTGATGGCTAGAGTTTCTTGGAGATTTTGTTTCAGAAGAAGCCATGTTATCACTCAGGTTGTCCCTAGGCTCCTGTAGGGACACGGTCGAGGTAACCACAAACCAATCTTTCGATTGCAGGTTCTAGCCCACCTGCAATCAGAGAGGGCTCTCTCTTAATGATTTAACTTTGTTGATGATGATTTTAGGCTAGTTGTCGGTTTCAGGGGTTTTGATTTTTTTTTTGGATGGAAGATATATGCCAGGTAGAAAATTCAAGCAGAGAGGCAAGGTAACGTGTGATAAGTTTCAAACCATTGGGCATGGAGTCATGGATTAAGGCTTGCTATTGCGTTTTCTTGGTCACAAGAGGATTGTGGAGCGGGATAGCCACACATGAAACAATTATCAATTTGCTGAAAGGATGGAATGATGGTCAAGGATGAAGGAAATTAGAATCTTTCATCAAAACTGACAGGGAGGAAAGAAAGTGAAAGATGGTTATCTAGGAGCAGTTAAGAATTTCCTAAATTTATCATTCAATAAGTGAAAACAGAAACAGCGTAAACAAGATCATTTAAGTATGCATGTTCATAACTATTCCTGATGAAAACATGAAAAATTGTAGAAATTGAGCCTAAGGTGCAGTTAAGCAAATCCTAAGCTATTCTTCTTTTCTGCAATTTAGATGTCAGAATGATGATAAAACAAACATGAAAAACTAACAGAGTTAAGAAACACTTATTGAACCATGTAGAAGCACAGGAATTCCACAATCACTCCTCAGCCAATTAAACACAGTAGAGAATTTCAGAATCCATGCCTTCAACAGTCTTTGATTATAGAAAGTATGACAGTTACAGTGCGAGTCTTTACTTGAGGAAAATATCGAAATACCAAAGATCAAGCAACTAATCGACCAACCAACCACTACTCCATTTTTCAGGGTGGTATATATAAGCAAAATATCTGAAGTCATTTATTACAATTGACCTAAACAGGTCTGCAGGAAAAAGCTTTTTCTAAAAACCAAATTGTTGCTGGAATTAAATGCAAGTAAGTCCTTTGGGCTACGCCAGAGGCAACTGAATCAAGTTGAGTTGATGAGGTGTCCTGTGTGACTTGGTGTAGTGGTTCTGTCATAACTGTGCATTGAGTTCTAGTCCACTGATCTTCTGTGAGTTTAATGTGCAGTCATTTGTGCTGGTGAGCCTTCAATGCGTCTTCAATTGCTTCTTGACTTTCAGAGCTTTTGTTTTAATGTTGGATTTGCCTCGAGCCCTGAGAAAATATCCTCTGATACACTTTGCCGCTACATTGATGGTCTTCGCCGCTTCCTGATACTCTTTGACGTGCTTTTTTGTCTACGTATTTGATTTGATACTCTTTAATCTCTGTTCCTAGTCTCTCTTTGTCTTCAAATTCGTTTAATTTGGCAAAATCGGGCAATTTCGGGCTTTTTCGGTGCAAAAAGGGCCAAGGAATTAAAAGATTCCGTAAAGATTCCCCAATATAGCCCATTTCCCGTAGCGATGTGCGATTATCGCTTTGCGCTAATCGCGCATCGAAAACTACCTCTGTTTCTCATTCCGGAGCTCCGAAGCTCGACTTTCGCACTCGCACAAATTTCTGTTTTTTGGCTACTGACGTCAACATGACTTCAGTTGTACGGCAGATGATGTCAGCATGCTGATGCCAGCAGTGGGGTCCTATGGTACGGATATGACATCAGCATGCTGACGTCATCAAGGTGACATGGCAGTACGGCGGGGTGACGTGGCGGGGTGATGTGGGCTGGGCGTAGGCAGTGTGAGGTGATGTGGAGGCGACGTGGCAGGGTGAGGTGGTGCTCCTGTTACGTGAGGGGAGGGCGGTTTTGGTCTGTGCATCAGACCGCCTTTGGTATGGAGGTGGTTTCTATCAGGGGCGGCCCGATGCAATGGGAGGCTTCCACCTGTCCCGGTGTACGACGGTAAAACCGTCGGACATCGGGTGGTAACCTACCACCATAATAGGGCGCCCGATACGAACAAGGGTCGTCGGATCTGAGGGGGGCGATCCGATGGTGGATGGGAAAGGGAGATGCGTGGAGTTTAATAAAAGAGTGTGTGCGTTAAAGGTTAATTTTCCGCGACACTGTGGGTTTTGAACTTTAGGAAATTGGTTAAATGGGTTTTGGCGCGTTGGAAATTTATTAAACAAACATTAATAATTTCCAAAAAGAAATGCATGGGGAGGGTTTTTTACATTTGGAAAGGGTTTTCTTTGTGTTTGGAAGGGATCCAAACACCTGGGAATGGAAATTTATGTAGAAGGAGGGTTCTTACTAAAGTCCAGGTGACTTAGTAATTCTCAGAGAAGTACTTATGGTTATATTTCAACCAGGGGGAGGAGATATTTACACAAGGGGATTATTTATATAGTTTTAGTAGGGGGATGGGGAAATATAGGGAGTTAAATAATAATGTCAGTAGTTAATATGGAGATGACAAGAAAGCACTAAGTTTCAGAGATCTTAGGCTTCAAAGGGGAGATAGGACCTTATAGAGAAAGTATGGATCCTCCTTGAGTGAAGCAGATCTTCACCCAAGCTAATGACATGGAGAATAATGAAACTAAGAGATATCAAGCAGATCTTGACCTCTTTTTGGGGAAATTAGTTAATGATTTGGGGAAGAGGAAGAAAGGGAAGTTATTTATGCCTGATTTGAGCTCCTTCACATGAAATTGCCTAATGACTGTGACCTGAGTAGATGATACTTTGAAAACATAGAATTGATCAGGAACCAAGATTCTGCAACTTCAAACTACTTACCCAGCCTACTTACCTAACATTTTTTCTTCTTTTGGTTTGGGTGCACTTAGACTTGTAGACCCAGCATTTCAATTTTTCTTTTTTATGCCTTCCTATCCACAAACTACCCTTATTTCTTCCAAGGGCCCATATTAAGCAATTGGGCTCCTTTGATTCTGTACCTATCTAAGAATCTGCCAAGATTAAGCTGTTTGGACAGATTTTCATTCTCTATATTCTAAAACAGGAAATTGAAACCTAGGGAGACCAAGATTAAGCTGTTTGGACCTCCCTTTAGCTGAAAATTCTACAA
>APFE030175334.1:53798-68351 GCA_000404065.3 Pinus taeda
ATTCAAGGATGCTGGCAATCCACTTGCCTCTTTTGCCTTCTAGTCCCTCTTGAGTTAATATATCCTTTACAACAACGTTAGGGACATAGGCAATTACGTGGGAGTATAGGATGTAAATTCTGAAATCTTTGATGGATTTGACCAGGGCATAGGCCTGCTTTTCCATAATCTGATATTTCAAGGGTGCATCTCTCAAGGCTCGGCTGAAGAAAGCAATTGGTTTTTCGTTGCCTTGATCATCTTTTTGCAAAAGGACAGCAGCTATAGTGTGTTCAGACGCAAAGGAAAAAATGATAAAATCTTTATCGAATTGAGGACTGGTGAGGACAGGCGTTTGAGTTAGGGCAGTTTTTATACTCTCAAAAGCCTGCTTGGTTTCAAGAGACAATTTTACCTTGGCATCCTTCTTCAACATGTTGCTCAATAGCCTTATTAGCTCGGCTAGGTTTGGGATAAATCTCCTTAGGAAATTGATCTTTCCAAGGAATGCATGCAGTTCTTTTATGTTTCTTGCATAGGGGATTTGAAGGATAGCTTGAATTCTTTCCGGGTCAATTCTAATCCCATCTTTTGATATTATATGCCCTAGAAGCTTACCTTCCTCGAGGGCAAACAGGGACTTCTTAGGATTCAAGGAAATGCCATATTTCCTACATGTCATGAAAATTTTCCTTAAATGCTTAAGATGCTCTTGGTCAGATTTGGAGAAAGGGGTTAGGTCATCAAGGTAAATAACGAGGAAATCATGTATCTCCTTGGCAAATGCAATATCCATTGCCCTTTGAAAGGTTGCACCAGCGTTTTCCATCCTGAAAGGCATTTTAACGCACTTAAATGTTCCCCACGGTGTGGTAAAGGTTGTCTTGTCTTGGTCATCCGGGTGAACAAGTATCTGATTAAATCTTGAAAATCCATCTAGTAAAGAAATTCTAGAGGAACCCACTACTCTTTGTAAGATATGGTCCATTTTGGGCAAAGGGTAGTGGTCTTTTAGAGAGATCTGGTTTAAATTTCTCAAGTCTACACACAGTCTTACCTCTCCTGTTTTTTTTCTAGTGGGAACTAAATTGGATACCCATTCAGAGAATCTGATGGGTGCAATGATACCTGCTTCAAACATTCTCTTTATTTCTTTTTCAAAAAGGGGAAGAAGCATGGGGTTGATTCTTCTAAGTTTATGTTTGAACGGTTTTTGATTTGGTTTTAAGGGAATGGTATGTTGGATCACTGAGGTGTCATAGGACTACAAGTCCTCATAACTCCAGGCAAATACATCTTCAAATTCTTTGAACAAATCCATGTATTTCGGTGTTTGATCAGGGGGTAGATTTTTGTACAACTTAATCATTCTAGGCTGCTCTGCTGTTCCTATGTTGTGTTCTTCTATAGCAGTGTTCAGAGGCTCCATTTTTGGCTTTTTGGGAACATCATTGTCATCAAATATGTCTTCTAATGGAGTAAGGCCAACAGGTAAAAAATTACTCTTTAGATCAATAAACTCATCCTCTACTTTGGTTGTTTCCTCTAAACACGTTTGTTTCAACTGCTCTATGTTTGCATTGTTAAACACAGTTGGGTTAAGGATTTGTCTAGTTGTTGCAGCTGTTAGATCCTGCTGATTTTATTTTGTTAGGTGTTGGGAATCGTTCATGGCATCCATGTCAATGTTTGTGTTGGAAAATTCGCCCTCAAGAGTGAGGAAATTGTTAATCTGGACATCATTTTGAAATACCTGCCAATCCTTAACATTGTTAGGGACCGAAGGTCTGTGTTTTATTTCAGCGGTGAAATGGTGATTTGGTTCAAAGGGAAGCTTGCATGTGCTAGCAAAATTTGCTAGACTGTGGGCATGAATATTATAATCTCTTGGTATTTTGGCCAGCTTGAATTCACTGAGAGAATTGAGTATTTCGATGGCAGCAACCCTGTAAGCTCTCATTATATTGTCATTAGTAACAAAGTTACCTTTCATTTGTTGTATAATCGAATCAGAGTCACCTAGGATGGACACTTTTGTAGCTCCTAGGACTTTGAGCAGTTTAAGGCCTAAGAGAAGAGCTTCATCTTGTTTGTACATCTGAAATTTAATCTATAGGCATGGCCTTCTGCGTGATTATTATGCGTATTGTAAATCCATACTCCTGCCCCTGCTCCTAACTTGTTCACAGAACCATCAAACTCTAAATACCATGTGATTTCTTGTTTGAGGTTTGTATTGAGAGTTTCAGTTTTTTGAGGATTGGGCAGACTTACAATTTCTGTTTCGGGATGTTCTTCTTGCTGTTTGTTGGTTGCCTTGACTGTTGAGATAATTTCATGGGTATTGGCAACTGATTCCTCATTGATGTATGTTTCTTGTCCAAAGATAACGGCTTATCATCAGTTGGAGGGCTGGTGTTATCATTAAATAAAATGAAAGAATCCATATCGGAATGGATTGGGTAAATTGGAAAATTTTGGGGCTTGTCCTCACTGCTTACCACATACTTCATTAATGTTTCTCTATACAGTCTCTTTGGTTGCCCAAAGACAGATATAGTGGCATAAGAGAGGTCGATTTGAAGGGATCCTTGCAATTTTGCTCCCCACGATCTTGATAGGAGCATGCCATACTTTGTGGGAATGTCAGCAACTACTACATCCATTAGGATTGTCTTGTTGGGGAATTGGACCAAAGACACACAAAGATCTTTAATCAAGCCTAAACATTTGACTTGACTTGAGTCAAAGGAATATAGGTCTTTGTATGGTCTTGTGACATCAAGTTTCAACCTTTCCATTACAGCTTTGGGCATCAGGTTATGTGAGGCACCTGAGTCAAACATAGCATTATGCAATATTTTGTCATGTATGTGCAGACTGACATAAAAGAGTGGAACAAGTCCATATGTTGATTTTCCATTAACTTCTGGACCAAACAGCAGCTCAAGGGTATCGTCTAAAACGTTTACATCATCCCTGACCTCTGGTAGTTGAAGCAACCTTTGAATTTGTTGCCTATATATATCATGTTTGGCAAGTTCTGAGAGGGGAATGGATATCTTGAGTTTTCCAATCTCTGCTTCTAAACTGAATGGTTTTTAATGGGTTCTTGGCGTTGATAGCGGCAGATTTCTCTTTCTCATGCATACTCTCTATGTTTTCTTTTGGAATGTCAGCATTATGATGACTGACAGTTTGTGGTATTTCTACTTTGGGAGGGTTTTTTAGAGTGCTTTTCAGATTTTCTTTTGGGGAGGAAGGAGGTAGAGGTCGATCAATAGGAGGCTATGTGTCTGTTATATCCTCTACAGTTACCTGACGCGGGTTTGGGATAGAGCTATCAGCCGGATTTGTTATGGTGATATTGTCTTTAATTTTGTTGGGTTGTTTGCTAACTTTTGTTCTGCTAGATGCGGGGACATCAATGGTCCTTGTTCTCAATTTGTATTGTTTGTCTACCTCGTACACAGCAGTATCATAGCCTTGTTTGAAATCGAAAGACTCTCCTGACTTGGTGTGAAATTATTTTACATCAGGGTATTCTCGGTCCTCTTCAGTAAGAAACATTTGTTGTTCATTTTCCGAATCTATCAAGTTCATATGAGTCCCATCTGTGGGCTCACTGGATGTATATGCCTCCGCATAGTTCTCTTGGAAAGGAGGCCTAATATCATGGTCGAGCCTGGCCCTTCCAGCGTTTGTGTTTTGAGTTTTTCTGAAGTTCGAGTTCCTTATGGCATTGGGTTGTTGGCCTTCCCATGAAGTTTTCCTCTCAACATTGTCTACTATATCTCCCAGCCTCTGGATGCCACTGATAATAGCATCTAGCTTCTAATCGAAGGCTGAGGGTCCTTCCTTAAAGGTGGTTCTTCTCTCATTTCTGGCTCTGTTTCTTTTAGCAATTAGATTTGCCTCCAAACTAACAGCAACATCTTGCATTTCTGCAAGGCTTTGAGGGGCTCTTTCCCTTAACTGATATGCCATCTCAGCATCAAAGCCATCAGGGAATTTGTACAAAGCGAGATAAGGTGGATGTCTTAAATTTTGTGGTATTGCATTGTAAACATTATTAAACCTTGCGCAGTAATCCAAAACCGTTTCCTGAGGTCCTCTTTTGATAGTATCATACTCAGATAGTATGTGTAGGGGGTCTTTCTTTTTCTCCCATCTGTTAATAAATGTCTGGTATAAGGCTTCAGGGTTTAATATGGAATTGGGTGTAAGTGCCCTAAACCAGGTTCTGACATCATCGGTCAAAACTTTGGACAAAAATCTTCATTCTCACACTGTCATCATCAATTTCATAACTCTCGAAGTAATCCTTAATTTTCTTTGTATGCTGTAGGGCGGTGCAGGAGTTTATGCCATCAAAATATGTAATTTTTGTCTGGTAGTCCTGAGGCATAGCCCCGGGATTAGTAGGCAGCTATAAGGGCACATATCTATTAGCCATGTTAATGGGGATAAGCGGAAAAACTGGGGCAACTGGGATAACAGGAACAACTGGGGTAGAAGGAGTAGTAGTGGTGGTAGGAGTATAGGATGGAGGTGTAGAAGAGCTGCTTGGAGAAGGGGGTGATGAACCAGGGGAACTTGGGGTTGACCGAAATAGAACTTTGACAGGGGTTGGAACACCGATTGGTTGAACTGTTTCAAGACTCGCAGCAGTTGGGTCTTCTTGTTACTTTTGTTTTCTAATGATCTTAGGGATTAAGTTCAGATTTTGAAAAGAAGCTAGATGATTGGGATCAGGATTTGATCATGTATGATGCGTTTGCTTTTTAGGAGCCAGCTTCTAATCTATTTTTTGGGAAATTTTTCTAAAAACACAGGTCGACCGAGACTTCCAAAGGTCGGTTTCTTCCTCTGTGGAGCTGCAGACTAGTTTAGTGAGATTATCTGAGGAAGTCCCTAGTGGAGTCGCCATTATGTTATCACTCAGGTTGTCCCTAGGCTCCTGTAGGGATACGGCCGAGGTAACCACAAACCAATCTTTGGATTGCAGGTTCTAGCCCACCTACAATCAGAGAGGGCTCTCTCTTAATGATTTAACTTTGTTGATGATGATTTTAGGCTAGTTGTCAGTTTCAAGGGTTTTGATTTTTTGTTTGGATGGAAGATATATGCTAGGTAGAAAATTTCAAGCAGAGAGGCAAGGTAAGGTGTGATCAGTTTCAAACCATTGGGCATGGAGTCATGGATTAAGGCTTGCTGTTGCGTTTTCTTGGTCACAAGAGGATTGTGGAGCGGGATAGCCACACATGAAGCAATTATTAATTTGCTGAAAGGATGGAATGATGGTCAGGGATGAAAGGCAATTAAGAATATTTCATCAAAACTGGCAGGGAGGAGAAGTGAAAGAATGGTTATCTAGGAGGAGTTAAGAATTCCTAAATTATCATTCATAAGTGAAAGAAACAGCATAAACAAGATCATTTAAGTATGCATGTTCATAACTATTCCTGATGAAAACATGTAAAATTGCAGAAATTGAGCCTAAGGTGCAGTTAAGCAAATCCTAAGCTATTCTTCTTTTCTGCAATTTAGATGTCGGAATGATGATAAAACAAACATGAAAAACTAACAGAGTTAAGAAACACTTATTGAACCATGTAGAAGCACAAGAATTCCACAATCACTCCTCGGCCAATTAAACACAACAGACAATTTCAGAATCCATGCCTTCAGCAGTCTTTGATTATAGAAAGTATGACAGTTATAGTGCGAGTCTCTGCTTGAGGAAAATATCGAAATACCAAAGATCAAGCAACTAATTGACCAACCAACCACTACTCCATTTTTCAAGGTGGTATATATAAGAAAAATATCTGAAGTCATTTATTACAATTGACCTAAACAGGTCTGTAGGAAAAATCTTTTTCTAAAAGCCTGATTGTTGCTGGAATTAAATGCAGGTAAGTCCTTTGGGTTGCGCCAGAGGCAACTGAATCAAGTTGAGTTGATGAGGTGTCCTGTGTGACTTGGTGTAGTGGTTCTGTCATAACTGTGCATTGAGTTCTGGTCCACTGATCTTTTGTGAGTTTAATGTGCAGTCATTTGTGCTGGTGAACCTTCAATGCGTCTTCAATTGCTTCTTGACTTTCAAATCTTTCGTTTTAATGTTGGATTTGCCTCAAGCCCTGAGAAAATCTCCTCTGATACACTTTGCCGCTACATTGATGGTCTTCGCTGCTTCCTGATACTCTTTGACGTGATTTTTTGTCCGCATATTTGATCTGATACTCTTTAATCTCTGTTCTTGGTCTCTCTCTGTCTTCAAATTCGTTTAATTTGGCAAAATTGGGCAATTTCGGGCTTTTTCGGTGCAAAAAGGGCCAAGGAATCAAAAGATTCCCTAAATATTCCCCAATATGGCCCATTTCCCGTAGCGATGTGCAATTAGCGCTTCGCGCTAATCGTGCATCGAAAACTGCCTCCATTTCTCATTCCGAAGCTCCGAAGCTAGACTTTCGCGCTTGTGCAAATTTCTGTTTTTTGGCTGTTGACGTTAGCATGACGTCAGCTGTACGGCGGATGACATCAGGATGCTGAAGTCAGAAGTGGGGTCCTCTGGTACGAATATGACGTTAGCATGCTGACGTCATCAAGGTGACATGGCAGGACGGCGGGGTGACGTGGGCCGGGCACAGGCAGTGTGAGGTGATGTGGAGGCGACGTGGCAGGGTGAGGTGGCGCTCCTGTTACGTGAGGGGAGGGCGGTTTTGGTCTGTGCATCGGACCGCCTTTGGTATGGAGGTGGTTTCTATCAGGGGCGCCCCGATGCAATGGGAGGCTGCCACATGTCCCGGTGTACGACGGTAAAACCGTCGGACATCAGGTGGTAACCTACCACCACAATAGGGTGCCCGATACGAACAAGAGCCATCGGATCTGAGGGGGGCGATCCGATGGTGGATGGGAAAGGGAGATGTGTGGAGTTTAATAAAAGAGTGCGCCCGTTAAAGGTTAATTTTCCACGGCGCTGTGGGTTTTGAACTTTAGGAAATTGGTTAAATGGGTTTTGGCGCGTTGGAAATTTATTAAACAAACATTAATAATTTCCAAAAAGAAATGCGCGGGGAGGGTTTTTTGCATTTGGAAAGGGTTTTCTTTGTGTTTGGAATGGGTCCAAACACCTAGGAATGGAAATTTATGCAGAAGGAGGGTTCTTACTAAAGTCCAGGTGACTTAGTAATTCCCAGAGAAGTACTTATGATTATATTTCAACCATGGGGAGGAGATATTTACATAAGGGGATTATTTATATAGTTTTAGTAGGGGGATGGGGAAAATATAGGGAGTTGAATAATAATGTGAGTAGTTAATATGGAGATGACAAGAAAGCACTAAGTTTCAGAGATCTTAGGCTTCGAAGGGGAGATAGGACCTTATAGAGAAAGTATGGATCCTCCTTGAGTGAAGCAGATCTTCACCCAGGCTAATGACATGGAGAATGATGAAACTAATAGATATCAAGCAGATCTTGACCTATTTTTGGGGAAATTAGTTAATGATTTGGGGAAGAGGAAGAAAGGGAAGTTAGTTATGCCTGATTTGAGCTCCTTCACATGAAATTGCCTGATGATTGTGACCTGAGTAGAGATGATACTTTGAAAACATAGAATTGATCAGGAACCAAGATTCTGCAACTTCAAACTACTTACCCAGCCTACTTACCTAACATTTTTTCTTCTTTTGGTTTGGGTGCACTTAGATTTGCAGACCCAGCATTTCAATTTTTCTTTTTTATGCCTTCCTATCCACAAACTACCCTTATTTCTTCCAAGGGCCCAGATTAAGCAGTTGGGCTCCTTTGATTCTGTACCTATCTAAGAATCTGCCAAGATTAAGCTATTTGGATAGATTTTCATTCTCTATATTCTAAAACAAGAAATTGAAACCTAGGGAGACCAAGATTATGCTGTTTGGACCTCCCTTTAGCTGAAAATTCTACAAAACTGGAATGACTCTTCAAAATTGGAATGCAGTAGATGAACTTTGAGTAGCATTCTTTCCTTGGTGACTGTTTAGCAAATATGGAGCATTGTTGCATGCAAAGTATGACATATTTGGCCTGTAAAAATGTCAATCATGAAATATGAGTAACCTGCTGCAGCAGGAGGCTAACAAGCCACAAATTGTCAATTGGCCTGATGATGTTGTTAAAAATTCTTCTATTCCTTTCCTTCCAGAGTATCCAATAGAGAAAGCCTGGGATTATATTCCACAGAGAGTTTAGAAGCAAACTTTGAAAAGGTTGCTTTGGCCAATTTCTGATGGTTTCTGTGATATCTCCCATCCGATCTTCCGATCTTCTATTGCATTGTTCAATTTTCTCCCATAGTTGAGTTGCTAAAGGACAAGTCTCCATGAGATGCCTAATGGATTCAGAATTGAGATTACAATTGGGGCATCTCAATGGGCCAATGAATCCTCCTTTTTGCAGATTGTCCCAGGTAAGGATGTGCCTTTTGCTTAAAATCCATAGAAATGTGGAAACCTTGGGCCATATTCCTGATTGCCAAACCCTTTCCCATATCTGATCCTTGTCTGTCTGGAAAGCTGAATAGCAAAGCTGGTAAGCTTCCTTGGTGGTAAACATTCCCCTTGGCATATGACCCCATCGCAATTTGTCCTGCTGGTTTGAATATTTGATTCTTCTGTGATTTAATTCCTGATCTATTTCAGTATAGGTTTCCCCTTGCCAATCAGCCTGCCAGGTACTAGCTGGTTTCCAAAGTTGAAAATCTTGGAGCATCTGCTGCTGCTAGAATTGATGAACCTGGGTGAGATTTGCTTGCTGCATAGAAACCTACCATATAGGCTTATAGAACAGAGTTGCCAGTTTTGGGAGTTGTTGCCAAGAGTCCTCCCAGAACCTAGCTGTGGTACCTGAGTGAATTTCCCAGAAACTGTGCTCTTGAATGAAGACACTGTGAAGCTTTGCGACATTCCATATCAAAGAGCCTAGGGTTGTAGTGTTGATTCTGATGAGGTCACTCCATTGGCTTCCTGGGGCATATTTTTCTTGCCATAACCTCGCCCAGGGTATATGTGGTTTGTAGATGTAATTCCACCATATACGAGCTCCCATTGTGTTGTTGCTTTGGAGAGGATCCCTTAATCTGAGCCCGCCCTCTGATTTTGTTTGGCAGACCTCCTTCCAATTGCCTAGAGCCCATTTCTGGTTGAGACCAGAGGATCCCCACAGAAAATTTCGCTGAAGATTGCGGGTTGCTTTGAGGACCCATTTTGGTGCTGCCAGGATAGAAAATAGATACAGCGGCATGGCCTAGAGAACCGATTTGATCAAGATGAGTCTGCCTGCCATATTGAGAGAGCGAAAAGTCCAGGACGAGAGCCTTGATTCCAATTTGTCTAACAGAGTCCTCCAGGAAGCGTGCTTAATGGCCGAGTCCAACAAAGGAGCCCCCAGGTATTTTGATGGAAGCGCTGCTGTAGAGAATCCCAGAATACGAGCGATATTCCTCTGAGTGGAGGCAGGGGTGTTAAAAAAGAAAAGTTGGGATTTAGAGGCATTTATGGAGGTACCAGAAGCATCAGAGAATATAGAGAGCAAACATTTGAAGGCTTTAGCCTCTTGTGAGGAGGGATGGCCAAATAACATGGTATCGTCGACAAACTATTGGTGAGATAAGGGATGAAGACCGTGGAGAGAAATTCCTTTAAGAGTTTGAGTGGAGACGGCAGAGTGGAGCAAACGACCAATTCACAAATAAATATTAGTTATAATGGTTAATATTAGTAGTTGATGAAAAAAAGTAAATAAGTATGATATATACACAAAAATGAAAATTTATATGTGTGTGTATGTGTGTCTTATAAATCTCTACATTAAATATTTAATTACCTTTCCATTCCATTGTTCTACCTTTCCCACTTTCCCACCCTTTCCCCAACAAGTGCTCCTCTTCATATTTTGTGATGGATTTTACATCCCAAATTCAATCCACACACATATTTTATGCTAATATAGGAATATAATAAGTAATGTACACCATGGATTTACATGCCGTATATCCCTCCACCATAGAACCCTCAAGACGTGCTCTTTGTATAACCAAATCCTTGATTGATTTCAAGTGCCTCTCCACCATCCACATTGACCTTGTGTGTACAAGTCCACACAATTCAATCTCCTCAACTTGGTGTATGATGTAATGTTCTTGTGCATCGAAATATGCAATAGGTATATACTTTTTCATTTCACACATTAGCTGAGGAATTTTTCTCTTCCAATGGCTTATATCATCTTTATGTATTTATTTTAATGACAACCATTGACAGATGATGCAAGCAAAGAAGTACAATATGTTTCAACAAAAAATAATATATTACATTACAAGTAAAACACATGTCATTAAGTTGATCAATAACTAATTGAAAAATTACTCGATATATAAATTGCTACTTACCTCATGTATTTTCCAAGATCATATATAACTTATTTGATGTTGCTATTGAAGTTGTCTGGGAGATATATAGGTAAAACATAATGTAACAATAAAAATGAATCATTATTTGTTTAATCCAAAGTAGACAAAAAAAACCATAAATATGTACATATACCAATATAGAAATATATATACCAAAATAATTACCTTAATGAAGGTATGCCAAGTGTGTGTTTTTACCCCACCAAATTCAACTTTCTTTGTTAAGATATTATTTATGTTTGAAGAAAATCCAATGGGAAATGTAATTTTGGAAATGAACTATTTTAGATCATCACCTTTTTTTCACTCTTAATAACCATGGAAGGTTGTTTTGATCTCCATTTCTATTTGATCGTATCCCACCCTTCATAGCATGATTAGCTTCCACAATGTAATTAAAAATTTTCCAGATTTTTTTCTTTATCCCTCCAACCATCTTTAATTCACCATAAAGTTCCTATCAAATTATCCCCAATATGCATTGTATCAAACAAATGGGATATTCGTAGGTGCTTATAGTGGGGAAACCTCATGAATTTCGTGGGATAACTTTTCATTCCTCGTGGAAGCACATGTCCTTCACGTCAATGATTTCTGCTATATTACAACTTCCATAGTTGAGGTGTCATTCTTCGTGGTTTTAATCTAGTTTCTTCTTTCCCATTGAAAATATGATTTTTAGTAGCATGATACATGTGGTTCTTAGAGAGGAAATTTATATACTCATCAAACACCTCCTTTCATAAACTTGTTGAATGACGAGATTTCATCTTAGGACCACAAATTTGACATGCCAAATTACCCTTAGTTTCAAGGCCTACGAGAAATGGATTAATTTCAATTATAACTGAAGTGATTATTTAAAATACATGCATGATATGATCTAATTGAAATAGTTATATAGTATTAAAGTGCAATGGAACGTTACATACCACAAAAATGTGTTAGTCCTAGGGCATCATGAATTGTGCATACAAGTATGCCATGGAATTGAAATTACGCCTGCCTTATTAGTTTACAGATGTCATACAAAGTGATTCCAACCCATAACTTCATTAACTCATCGTTAAGAGGCTCGATATATACATTCATAATTTTAATTAGGTACTTACCTAATTGTTTTAAATTACACATAATTACTACTATGATATATACATATAAATAAATAAATAAATATAATATATTATGCAACAAACAAGACAAATGAACATGTTACAATATTAAAAACATTAATTTAAAAAAATACTTGGAATAATCATTATCAATGTAATGTGCTCCCTCTTTATTTAAATCCAAGGAGAAAGGTTATTGTTGATAAAAAAAAATCGACCAAACTGAGTAAATAGACCTGAGCTCTTCAAATGAATTAACACTGTGAGTTGCCAATGAAAGCTTAACATTACAAGGCTCAATTTCTCTAAATGCATAACAATCTACAGGGATTCAAATAAAACCATATTCACTTCTATTTTCTGCATGGAAATCCATAAACTTTTCTATGATTTCACGACTGAACAATCGCTGAAAATGTGGAATTATGGGAATATGATGAAAAACCTTTGAGGCATGATTTTTTTTGTTCTTTTATCAATTCGATATCTACTATTGATACATTTCAGTATTTGTTTTTTGGTGTATGTTGTCCATAATATATAATATGATCATTAGGACATGCATCTATAACTTGATACTCCATTTCAATTTCTTTCATAACAACACATAAATCTTGGTATGTGTGAGGTAACTCATTTGGTAATTGTAACATAAATTCACCTAACAATCTAGTACAACATAAAAAAATCAGTAGTTAGTGTAAACAATATTAATCATAAATATTGCATTCTTATTTTACACATTAATTAACACTAAAAAAAAAGGAAAAAAATATCAACCTTTCATGCGATGAAACATATTACATTATACCATAGGATTTGTGTCATACAAGTGTTTGACAAACCATTCAAAACCTATGAGTTCACCAACAATAATGTAGCACCGAGAATATTTTC
The DNA here is from genome assembly GCA_000404065.3 of Pinus taeda. Lineage (NCBI taxonomy): Eukaryota > Viridiplantae > Streptophyta > Pinopsida > Pinales > Pinaceae > Pinus > Pinus taeda. Next base: position 66,247 of record APFE030175334.1, read on the forward strand.
TCTTGAGCCTTCATAAAGTTGTGCCATTGCCTTCTCTAAAATAGGTTTATCATCACAAGAAATATATTCATTCTCATCGATGCCAAACATCTCTTACATCAATTGATTTATCCCATCATCTAGAACTATCATGGAATCTTCTTGCATAGGATTGTTATGATATTGAGCTTCAATATTCACTCCATCTTCCTCAACTTGTAGAAAATCACTTCTAGCACTAATACGCGGTGCAACATTCAAATACCAATACCTAGGGGGCTGTCACGCAGAATGAGTCTATCTTGTAGACAAGATAGACCTTCCTAGAATCTAAAGAAGACCTAATGACAAGCAAACCAACCAAACACTATCTTTCTATAAATGTGCTTTTATAAATAATGGCAAACAAGTGTGTTTAAGGCCTACCTTATGTCCAACGCAAGTTTGGGGATACCTTCGCTCCCTTGATCCAAATGAGTTCCTTTATCGCGAACCTGCAAACACAAACAAGGCAAATGATTAAATAGCACCTGAATAACCAGTACTATAAAACATATTTAACATGAAAGTCAAGGAGTCCATGAAACAAATAACATGAGATACTTGTTGAGAAAAATGAGCCTGATTGTATTAATTCAAAAGAAGAAGAACTTTACAACCTTTGCTTTGACGCTGTACAAGCTCCTCCCAGGGTCCAACAAGAAGTCTCCTCTACTTTGACAAGCTTCACTCACTCCCCAATGAAGCCAAAAAGGTTTGTGATCTCTCCTCTTAAGCTCAAATAGGAAGTCTTGATTTCACTAGCATTTACCCTCAAAAGTTCAGCTTCTAACCTCCCTAGTCACTAACCCAATGCCTCAATTTATAGTGCAATGGAGGGCAGTTACTAGGTCCTCCTTCAAAGGGATATAATCCTCCTTCAAAGGGATAGCTCCTCCTAACAAGGGATTAGCTCCTTTTCTTTTGGGATGCATGAACCACTTTGGAGCGAACAATCCACATCAAAATTCCTTCTAGAAACATCTAGAATTAACCCAAAGTGAGTTTTTTAAGATAAAAATTGCGCCTTTTGACTTTTACAGGGGTACGCACCCTCCCCTTTACATACAGAGCGTATAAGTACGTAGATACTCTGAACAAAAGGTGCAGGCCCGTATGCAAAAGTGAGAGAAAGTGTGGAACCAGAGTTACATTGCGTTTTTGATGTCTTTCTCTCATTTCCAAAGCTTGTTTTGAAGAGATGAGGTCTAAGACTTGCTTAGGAAGCTCGCATAGGCGGTGATAGACCCATACCAACTGCAAAGAATCAAGGTGACGATATTTTTGTGTAACAGATTGCCCCCTAAAGTGCGAAGTCTGTAGTAGATGAGGAGTGAAGTACTTTATCATTTCGAGGATCATCTTGCGGAGAGCTCGGTTAGAACCTGTAAAAACATTCAATGCAAAATATATATATATGAGATCATATCATCGCTGAGGTAGGCATTCCCATACTCAAATAAAAATTGACTAAGAGATTGAAAACTAACTAGAGAACTAACTACTGCTCTGACATAGGAATGATCTTGTAAAACATCATAAGTATAGACACATATGGACACAGTATGGATGCAGCCATCTGTTTATGAATAGTCCATAGTATAATGAATACAAAATTCCTCGCAGCCTGGATGGTGGAAACTAGATCCAGGGTCTTCATTTCTACTTCCCGAAAGAGTACGATTCTATCCATGCGAATGAATGTGTCGAAGTCGAACATGGTAGAAACCACTTGATTACCAGTTAATGATGTAAATTGTTAACAAGTGTGAGAGAAACCACCAATAATGACAATGGCTCTCAAAGTACCCAGTACAATCCATGAGATGTGATAAGATGTGTTGATGTCGAACATGTCACGGAGTCCCTTGATCAAAAGTCAATGATGTAAACTGTCGTCAAAGGTGAGAAACCTCCCATTGAGGCATGCATATCTCAAGGTACTGACGATTTCTAGATCATCTTTCTAGATAATGAGTTGAAGTCGATAGAAAGCGATCCGTCGTAGATAAGCCCACAACACGAAATCATAGATCAAGCTGAAGAAATTTAGTTGCAAGGACTGACTCAGGGATGGTCAAGATGGA